>CM052091.1:4396141-4409197 GCA_028453745.1 Agapostemon virescens | reverse complement strand
AAATCTCTACTGCGATGCGTACGACGTGTATACTCGTCGTGTAAAATAAAAAATTGGAAATTCAACAAAATATAACAAGAATATTATTTGATAGTATGTTTCTTTTATACTGCCAATGGAATCGTTAAATTCTTATTAAATAAAATTGTTTCCTCATCGTTTTTTGTAAAATTTATAATAGGACCATTTGCCCTGCGTTCGACACATACCCACGCCATTACTTGATTTTAATTCCGCACCCTGTGGGGATTTCTAAAATTAAATTCCACGCTTAAGTGGTTAAACAAAGTCTAAAAAATATATATGCGATGACTCCATTTTTAGACGAAATGCAATGTTATTCTTTTGTGAATTAATATTTCAGCATGGAAGTGCAACCGTACAAAACATAAATTTTCTTTTACCTTCTATAACATTTTTGGCATTGAAGACGTTATAATTAGTGTAGTGACAAAGAAAGTATGGTAAAGGGTTAATATTGGATACTTTCTAATTTTTCTTGTTTATGAATTCTATTATTATTTTGACAATTTTATGTTTTTAATAGGAGAAACCTTTTCAACAACGAATTGCTAATTTTATATCGGGTACGGAAATTAAATTCTTCCTCGTTTTGCTCTATTTTTTTCATAGATTTAGTAAAAGAGGCATTTTAATTCCGTATCATATGGGGAATTTTTAAAATTAAATTCCGCGCTTGACTGGTTAAATCCTCAAAACTATTTCAGTCGGTATCGATAAATGACAATTTAAAACGGTTAATATCGTAACCGTTTCAGCCCCTGTCAACAAGAGACATTTGTAAACCTAGTAGTACGATGTTATTATTGTGCTCACACGATCGAATACAGATTAGGTTTCCCATAAAAAAAAAACTGTTATTGGTCTTCCACGTTTAATATGTCCACTGCGGCGCTGTGTATTTATAGTGTTAACAAGAGCAAAGAACGCTCTCTGATTTTGAAAAAGCGCAACGCCACACATCAGTATGTGCTAACAGCACGCTATTACGACGGAACAGCGTCGGGCATTTGCACGTATCGCGCACCTAATCAAAGAGAATCATGGCGTCTCGTAAGGGCGTGGGTGCCTGCAGTCGATTACGCGCGTGTGTACCTGTTCTCCTCCCACCTGGCCGCAGAGACGCGAAACGCCGTAGCGTTATTTTCACCGGTAGATATCGGACGAGCAGCATTGCTCGTCTGCTCTGTCGCAGTTCGCATCGTCGATTTCTCGGCTATTTGATTTTCTTTTTATTTTTCTTTTTTTACGTGCTGCGCATTCTGCCAGCGTAATTGCATATAGACGTTGCGTGAGATAAATCAACGATCGATCGCCAATTAAGTAACAGAAAAAGTCCGCGGTCTATGAATATCCATAAGGGGCGATCGTCTTCTTTTTTCACGATGACACTAGGTAAACGGAAAGAACGATAAACAATTATTTCTAGCCGCTGTCTAGTTCTGTTTTCCATTTCGCCAACTGTTTTGTCTACTCTTGCGAATTCCCATTCGGAGTCTGTCGCTAGGATGTAGCAAAAATTAGAATCTACGAAAGCGAATTGAAGGGGAACGATCGAAAGGAAAGTTGTGCGACTTACGGAACTTAACCCTCTGCACTCCGAGGAGTTTTAATTTCAATATCGATACATTTTCTGTAATAGAATAATTCCATTGTACGTGGTTCGTTTCCTTTGAGTGCATATCAAATTTGTTACCATTAGTCCATGTAACAATTCGATTTTTATTAACTTCTTAAATATTGTAAAAATTGTTTTGAATAATGGTCTGACAATTTTTAGTGTCGGCTTAGGGAAGCCATTGGAGTGTTAAGGATTAACATATTATTAACGCAGGAGCTGTCTCGCATCATCGACTAATATTTGAGCCGTTTATTTTGAAAGTGGCGTAAATCCATTTAAAAAAAAATCGAATCAACTACAATAATAGTTACATTTTTACAAAATCTTTTCATTCTGAGACAACTTGTTACTAATATATTTAAAATCGTTAAGATTTTGTAACACGAAAATTTGCTGGTTAATAAAGCGATGAAAAAGTTTATTTTGAAAGTGGCGTAAGTCCTATTGTGAGAGTTTCAAATGGATATGGAAAATAATTATGCAATAAAATTTTATGAGATCCCAGCTTTATGTTTAATTATCAAAGTAACCGTTGAATTATCAATGTGCAATGAATTTGTTTTAAACAACGGAACAGTGCCTGTCCACAGAAAATGCGATTTTTAAAAGGCTAAAAAATACTGACGTTGAAAGAGTAAATTGGTTTAAAGTATGTTGGTTCAGATTTTTGAGAAGCGATTCATATAAGATATTCTATGAAACGACAATGAACGAGGATGTACCATTCAAAACATTGGATTTACTACCGTAACGGGGAAGACCGAAAAACTTTAATAATATCCAGTTGGCATCACTATACAAAAAACCGAGACCACTCACAAACCTAAAATATAAGGACTTAATGGATTTATTACATTATATACCACCTGCACACCACAGTTATTTTACATCCCTTCCGCGTACACAAACTGGAGAAGACTGAATAATAATTAATAAAACTATATTAATTTTAATGTAAAAATTATTTAACAAAGAATGAAAGTTGAATATTTTCTTTATTTTATAACATAAAAGTGTACACATTTATTTTAATTTCAAGGGAAATTTACTTTTCCTATGGACTTGTGCTTTCTTAAGAATTGAAAACGTCGTTTCATTGATTCTGAAAATGGCGCAAGTCCATTCATAGCCATCAAAAACATATTATTTCTTCAATAATGTTAATTATGCTAATTGGGATGATAAATTTGACACCTTTAGAGACCCAAAAACATTATTCTATTATGTTATCTGTTACCCATATTTTTAAATTTAATCCAACGTAAACCTTTCAATGACTCGATTCGAGCAGAAATGGATTTAAGCCACTTTCAAAATAAACGGCTCATTTGTTACTATTAATCGTCTGTGCAACACTTCGATTTTTACTAATTTCTTAAATATTGTAAAAATTGTTTTGAATAATGGTTTGACAATTTTTTAGTGTCGCCTTAGAGAAGCCATTGGTGTTAAATATTAACAAATTATTAACGCAGGAGCTGTCTCGCATCATCGACTAATATTTCATGACTCAATGTGGAAATTAAACAATTTAAATAAACCCCAATTAATTGTATTTCTGCAGAATGAACCGAAATGAAACTTTGGACATATTTTTTATGTAATTTTTAATCTTTTTTGTATGATAAGTGTATAGCAATAACCTACACGTAATGGCACACAACAGGTTTTGCAAAATATATTCTTGTTTCGCTGCGCTTTCCTTTTAAAGAGCGAACACGAGATAACTCGTTATCGGAAAACATCGTTTAACGTTGAAAAAAAGGGTTAATTGGTGACTGGTCAACAATGTGTTACAAGAATGTATCTGCATTTTGTTATTATAGGCAATTTATTCGGTCGTTGCATGTGAAATCTCTGATTTCAGAATACAAATGCTACGAGGTGTTTTAACCAAGAAATAGTATTGTAATCTACATGTTTAGTACACATCGTTTGAAGATATAAAGCTAATTTTTAAAATCGTATCTTCAAGTTCTGTTTGTACACCTAATTTTACTTGTAAATACTTATTTCGATATCAGTCAATGCGACCGTCGTGTTTTTCAGTTATTGACGACCGCTTTTTGTCATGTTTCGCCAAAATGTGACAATAAACGAACCCTCTATTAGTGAATGAAAGAAAAGCTCAAAATTAAAGATGAAAATCTCGGAGAGAGGTTGCACTACCAAAAAATTTAATTTTTCCGAAGTATAATCGAAAAACTAGTCACTTGTTGACAGAATATGAGGATTACAATAATGTTTAATTCAATTAATATGTTTTATTTCGGTAATAGTTATGTTACGTTAAAGTTTCGTCTGCACTTTAATCTTGAAGTATAACGACTCATAATCGTGATAAACATTTTAAGATTCTTCTGAATGCGTGTGTTGTTAATTTTCTTTCGATCGAAATAAAGTTCTGTTTAATGGTTAATGCAAAATCTTCGGGGAATATCTACGCACAGGAGAGCTACAAATTATCTACTTCTCCTAAGAAATTGTGGACGACGAAGAAGATCTTATCGCTGCAGCCTTAAAGTAGATTACTGTGCAAGAGGATTAAAAAGAAAGTCAGAAACCCTGCAGGATTAACAATCTTCGTGTTTATACAGCATATTCCATATATAATTCCTTAAATTTCGTAGTTACATTTATATTTATTTTGAAAATTTATAGATTAAAGAATAAAGTGGATATCTTATAACCACTCACCTGTATATACTCAATACCTAAACCTAACGAGCATTAAAATCAGCTAGTGTCTATGCTCTCATAAATATGACAAAATTTAATTCAACTAGATGTTGTATGATTTTTAACACAACAAATGATTGAATAAAGAAATTTACTAAATCGATCCCTGTGAAGACAATTTTATAACTCCAATAACTATAAAATAAATAAATCTGAAAATTCTCATTTGATCTGCTGCAGTAAATTTAACTAAATACTAACATCAAAGTTACCTAATCGAATTTCTACAGAATTTCTATCTTATGTAGTTCGTAATCTGAATAAATACCGAACTTTGAACTTCAAGCAATTTTAATTTAAAAAATCGAGATATTTTTCATCCTACAATAGTTTCTTTGTACATAGTTAATTTCCTTTCGTGGAAATTAAGTTTACTACTATTATTCGTACTATTATCCTTAAATAAATTCTTAAATGTAAACAATAATAATATAGCCATTTTTAATGTCGCCTGAGAAGAGCCATTGGAGTGCCAAAGGTTAAGCCTTAAATCAAATCCTTCCGTCAGCAAAGCGTTAACCCCTTGACCTACGATTTATTTTCTGATAACAGTGACTAGATTTTCTTTATCCTCCGCGAAACGACAAAAAGGAAAGTGAAATCTGTAGTTACCGCTTGCGTACTTTACCTACTCTCCTCAATTGTATGCGATCAGAGATTAAATAGACTGTTATTTCGGTCTAAAGAAAATTAAGGAAAACACATGTTTAACACATTGAGTACGAAACTAGAAGCTAAAAAATTGCATAAAGTCGAAGCAACTTATCGAGTGAAATAAAAATTGAAAAACTAAAACCTACGACACTGAGTAGTTTTCCGACCTTCTTGCATTTTCTGTGCCACCGTCCAATTGAATACAATGAATATACTAACGTGAACATTTATTTTAAAATCGCACAAATAATTCTCTCATCCTTATGTGGGTGACGTGGCAGCCAAAGTGTTAAAAGAGTTCAAAATCTTGATCGCGAGTCTAACCCGTTGTCGTAGAACAAGAGGTTAAAAGACCGCAAATTAAACTAAAAAATTAACGAACATAACAATCCGCTAATTCCCGAAATAAGTAGCCACCGAGAACCGATAACAGGTCGGGTTAACGGGTTGAGCAGTCTGGACAGAGAGAAAGCCGTCGCCATCCGTCGGCTGCGACACCCATAGTCGTCGGCGCAGCGGTGTTCCGCGCGAGGGTTAAGAATCGACGGGCGCGCACGTGGCCGCTTACAGGCCACTTCCGGGGAACGTCGCCCTTGGCTCGCGACAAGGTAGCCTCTCCCGCGTAGGTGTACGATCCAACCTCTTAACCATCCGGCAAGTGTCATTAGCAGTAGTGGGCGGGGCTTCGGTGGCGGCGAGTTCGTGCGGCGTCGGCATCGGTGTGCGTCTCTTGTCGCGCGATCCGTCTGTCCGTCAACGGAGGGTGCAGCGTGACGCAAACACGGCGAGAGTGTGCGCGGTCCGCGTAGCGCGCTGCTGCCCACGGTAGGCGTGTCCGCGTCCGCCGACGGGGCCGCAGGAATGGTCGGACCGGTGTGTCGTGGGCGGTGCCTGCGGGACCACGACTCGGCGCACGCTCTCGCGCCCTCTTCCTCGCTCCTCATTCCGCCATGGGGTGCTGTCTCTGTTGCCCCGACGGGTCTCGGCGCACGGCTCACGTTACAGACCCGGTACAGTCCGGTCTAGTCTGTCGGTCGGTCACGAACCGGCCGTTTAGCTGTCTGCTTACAACCCCCGCGTCCAACGCGCACAACGCGGCCGCGTGATCCGTGCGATCGAAGGGACCCCGTAACAGCTGGTCCACGCGAGGAGACCGTCCGAGTTGTTGACACGCACGTGCGCGCGCGTGAGCTACCGTCGATACGCGCGTACACACCAGCATAGGTAGCAGCGTCGGAGACGGGTCTGCTGCGACTATCGTCTCCTATCTTCCCCTCTGGTTCCGACGGCGCTCTCGTTTTCGTTTCCGGTTTTTCGCTCTCCCGTTTCGTTCTGTTCGCCTTTACGGTGCTGATGTCGGGTCGGTCGGATCGGGACGCGAGACCGGGACGTGTCGCGCGATGGACGATGACGACCCGCGGGATGATATGACTGTTCCGGGGTGGTGTGCCGCTATATAGCATTGTTCCTTGGTGCCGGAAGGTGAACATTTGTTGTTGAAACGTGGGTGCACGGACTATCCGCGGAGAGTAGTGGTGGCAGTGCTAGGCGAAGAACGAAGAGGACGACGAAGGGGGTGGAGGATTGAGGGAGAAGGAATATAAAAGAGATATTTAGAGGAGAATTAAGGAGAGGGAAATGTTGCCGTATCAGGTGGCCATGGATTATGGGGGCTTTCAACGACAAAGCCCGGTCGGGGTCGGTGTCGGTGTCGGCGTCGATGTCGGCGGACCCCATCAGGGGGCCGCTGGGGCGCTCAACATCAACCCCGCGTTCACGCACTCCTGGTTCGTACCGGCGGACCTCTGTGTCCCGTACAAACAGAGTCAGGGTCCTCTCCTCGAGCCAGGGCATGTTGTTTCTCTTATACTTATTTTTCTTACTACTTTTATCATACATCCTCGTTAGTTTTTCCTGTACGCGTTACGATCTACCTAGCCCATTCACTGCGACACCGTCGGTTCGGGATTGCTCGACGAACGGCAGCGACGCTACCCCAACGTACCACCGACGACGCGTTGATTAGGGTACAATCGTTCTTGTCTTTGCAAGGGGAAGCCGAGCGAACGCGGCGAACCATGCCGCGGCCGTATCATTGCTAAAGATTTGACTAATGAAAGGGAAACCTTGTGTCTGATTTGTAGCACCTTGCCCTCGTCGTGTTAAACTTTAATGGGGTGTTTCGCTGTTCGGATGAACAGCTTTTAACCTTCCACGCAACCTGTTATAATTTGTCGATTTACCGTTCACACGGGCTAACGACTTGAATGAAACTTTAATTGTTTTGTTAATAACAAAACTTCTTCGCTGTTTTAAAAGTTAACCCTTTGCGATCCAACGTGTTTTCTCTCTTTTATTTCATAATTTGCATATTTGGAACAGACAAGGAAGATTACAATTTTAAGTACGAACTGCCGTTTCAAATGTCAACCGTTTGCACTCGAAGGCATTCCATTCCAAAATCGAAACCATATTTTTAACTATAACAGTTCCATTGTACTTAGTTGATTTCCTTTCGTGCATATTTCGTGCATTAGAGCATGCAAATTTTTATCGATTTCTTGACTGCAGACCTAGCGATGTAAAAGTTGTTTAAATAATAGTGTGACAATTTTTAGTGGCCCTTGGAAGCGCCATTCGAGTGGAAAGGGTTAATAAGACGTAACAAGTCTAGCCGTTCCGATGAGTTGACCAGTCGACCCTCCTCGCAATCGGTAGTAATTCAAGTCGCTTTCCCCGTAACATGAACTTTCACGGTTTAAGTGAAATTACAATTGTTACGCAAATAAAATATTGTGGGAGGAATTTTTTGTTTGTCCGTATAACTTGTTCAATCCTAGAGTAGTTAAAGTTTAATTTAACCGACGAAAGTACGATGCCCGCAGCACCGAACGCAGCTTTCCCGTTGCGTACGAAGTAAATAATTTTGTGAAAGTTCCAGATTGAATTATCATCCTGTACCTGTAATATTTCATCAGACGTATAAACATACGCGATCACGTTTCATGACGTCTTGTAATGTATGTGTGTACTGTTCTCTCGAGGTAGAACGATTCGCCACGGTTTATTTGTAAGAAAGCTAGATCCAGAAGTGTCAGAGCAATGAAACAGAGAAAGATGTTTTAGCGATCGACGGATGTACTCAATCGAGATTTGTTTCTCTTTCAAATTCAGAATAACTTTCCCACGAAAACCCCTCGAGTGGACATGCTCGAAATGCGTCTCGATAATTTGTTTCCCTTAGGCTCTTCGCGAGAGAACGCTGGAAACCCTTAACACTTGAACGGCCGTTGGGGCTGTCACGACCCCACTCTAATTTACACCGATACTTGTTTACCACAGTTCTTGCAAAGCGAAAGCGATTTGTACTTTATCGACTCGGTAAAAATTAATATTAATCCTCCACTGGCAATATGGGTTTTCGTTAAAATTCAATTAAAATTCATTACTTGAATTTGTACTGTTCTAATTTTCTTTACATTATTTACGAACTCTTACTCTACTAGAGTTGTATTTATACAATATAATACTACGTGCACAAGAGGATTGAAGTACAATAACATTGTATTTTCATTTAAAAGTATTGAATTTCATTAAGTATTAAATAGATTCTGTTGAACTGTTCATCTCACGAGTACTGACGCAATATTAAGTTATTGAATGAGACTATTATACACATTATGTTTGACACATTAAAATTATTCAAACGCAAAATATATTCTCATTTAATTTGTACTTCTTACAATTGAGTTAGACAATTTTTATTTTTACATCTCCAAATTAGTCACTATGCGTCAACGATTTAAACGCACTAAGCTCGCATAAATTTCATCAACATCGGATTTTCGCATCTGAATATGTTCCCTTGTAAGCTTATGCAGCACTAAACATAGCTGTCTCAGATTACTCTATAAAAATAACAAGAGATATAGATTTGTTAAGAAATTACTTGTTGAAGTCTCAATAATTATTAACACGTTGAACGCTATGCCAGTCCCTGAGGACTGACGGTATCAAATTTACACATGAATAATTTATATAATATTAACCCTTAACGCTCCAGTGGCGCCTTTGAGGAGACACAACAAATCTCTTTACTAGTATTTAAAACAGCTTTTACATTGCTATAATAAATGTAACAATAAATCTAACGAGATTATATCTATTCAACTTCGTTCAATTTTTATTGTAACATGTGGTCCATTAAAGAAGTACATCAGAAAGTTACTAATGAAACCATTTTTATAACTTCAGTAATTGCGAAAGAAGTAAGTAGGGACCAGTCATTTCAACTGGTTTGGTAGTTCTAGTGTTAAGAAATCTGTAAAAGTTGAAATGTTACACGTACGAGTAATAGTAACAAACTTTATATTCACAAAAGGAAATGAACTCATGTATAATGGAACTACTTCAGGTCAAAAAAATGTTTCAGTTTCAGAATTGAAATTGCTTGGAGTGTTAAGAGTTAACAAATGTGCTCACTATTTTAATAAATTCGATTAAAACAGAAAAACACAAACGGGGTAAACGAGTCTTTTGCTTATGCACAAATGTATTCTTTTCGCTTCAAGTTAACTAAAATGCGACGTGAAAGTTAGGCAAAATAGCTTCGCGTTCAACGTATTAACCCTTTGCACTCCAAGCAATTTTAATTCCAAAATCGGGTCATTTCTTTTACGTAGAATAATTATATTGTACGTGGTTCATTGTCTTTCTTGCATATTAAATTTATTAATGTTATTTGTACGTACAACAATTCAATTTTTAACGATTCATTAAATGCAATTATGGTCAGGTAATAGTTGTTTCGAATTATAATATGGCAATTATTAGTGTCTCCTCAGAGGAGCCATTGGAGTGTTAAGGGTTAATTAAAAACATTAGAAGGTAAAGCTACTGTAAACGTGATCGACGTAACGGGTCTATCACTCAATGATTTCTTGTTTTCTTGTTGGTTTTCGAAAAGTTTGACAAAATTCTGAGGACTTGTAATCTCAGTGCAATCTAAGTCGATGTGCAAGTAATATTTTAACCAAACATTCAAACCTCTTTGCAATAAAATTGAAAATTTGATAGTTAATTATGAAAAGAGAAATTTACCCGTATTGCCGATAGAAGATTAATTTTGTTTATTGTTCCACTTGAAAACATGAATATAAATCTAAATTCAAGTTTATCTTAATGCTCGCCTGTTAATAGACATAATTAAGCAAAACAGTTAAACCTGTTAGTCTGTTTTAAATAGATTTCACCGCAACTTTAGAAATCGTAGATTTTCATTATATAATACGAATATAGAGTAGAATAGAATTAATCCAAGAGAGAACGTAGAGTAATGTAATTCATAACTCTTTTTCCTTAATCGAATGTAACAAACATGGAATTCAGTTAAACTGCTAAAAACATGTAATAAAGAATTTTGGAAAGGGCGCATAAACAGTTGTATCTATGTGCAAATTCAATGTGAACAATTTGAATATTATTTATTTATCCACTTAAAAATGAAAATAGATATAAATTAAAGTTGATCTTAATGCTCACATATTAATAGCAAAGATGGAATAAATGAATTAAACATATTAGTTTGTTTCAAATTTCATTAAACATTTCGAAGCCGTAGAATTTAATTAGGTAGTATAAATATGCAAATTAAGTGTGTGCAATTTGAATATTACTTATTTAGCCATTAAAAAAATGAAAATAGATCTAAACTTAAATTGATTTCAATACTGACGTATTAATAGCAAAAATGGAACAAAAGAATTAAACATATTAGTTTGTTTCAATTTTCATAAAAAATTTCGAAGCCGCAGAATTTAATTAGGTAACATGAATATGCAAATTGAGTGTGGGCAATTTGAATATTATTTATTTATCCATTAAAAAATAAAAATAGATCTAAACTTAAATTGATCTTAATGCTCACATATTAATAGCAACGATGGAACAAAAGAATTAAATATATTAGTCTGTTTCAAATTAATTTCATCGAAAATTTCCAAGCCGTAGAATTTAATTAGGTAATACGAATATGCAAATTGAGTATGGGCAATTTGAATATTATTTATTTATCCATTAAAAAATAAAAATAGATCTAAATTTAAGTTGATCTTAATGCTCATGTATTAACACTTTACCGACCGGAAGCCTATTAATAGGATTTTCAATAATTGTGCTGTAACAAAATGTAGCTTGAACATTGCTTTTATAAAGTTAGAAGAATTCTAAAATAATGGCCGGTCGTTAAAGTGTTAATAATAACAAAACTGGAACAAAAGAATTAAACATATTAGTCTGTTTCAAATGAATTTCATCAAACATTTCGAAGCCGTAGAATTTAACCAGGTAATATGAAAATGAAGTAAAAGCAGAATTAGCCAGAGCGAGTACAAAAGTAATGTAATTCATAATTCGTTGCTCTGAATCAAATGTAACAAGCATTGTATTCATTTAAAATGCTAAAAAATGGAGTGAATAATTTGGGAAAGTGCGCAGTGACGGTGTTATCTACGCGAGAATTAAATGTCAGCAATTTCATCCACGAATCGACGATGTGTATTTATTTTCATCAGTGAAAGGGCTAGAGGCGTGTAGCAAACTGCTCTCTCGAGGTAGATCGCGACGATTTTTATGATCACTTAATCATAGATATTTAATATACTCCGATTAACACGATTCTTAGGACAGCAATAATGAAAAGAATATTTTATCGATACATTTCAGAGAAAAGAAAACTAAAAAGAACACGACCACAAAGGGGGAAAATGATTTTCAATTGTATTCTCGCAACGAAACGCGTTCGGCGAATACAATTTCTCTTTTCGATGATCGATTTTTCTTGTCGATGCGCTCAGCTCTCGATTTTGTAATTCAAAAAGAGTAAGACATTAATATGTGACGTACGTAATGTCGACGATGACGTTACGGAGCGTCGCTGTAAATAGTGCGCCGTATACCTGACGTTATAACTGTAAATCATTCCTCGTGTGCAGGATGTCGAATTTTTATCAGGCCATCAATCACCTTTTTTATCGGGCTCAAACCAAGTGTGGAAACTTTATGGGGAGCATTTGAATTTTTACGCGAACCATCAGGGTTGGTTTTCGGTGAAATCGCGGAACGGAAGGAACGCGGAAAAAACGTCCGTCGGTGTGCTTAAGGTGAAAATCATAGCCAATTCGGGGATGAAACGAGATCTCGGACTAAATTTTGCAACGGGAATTAAATATTCTCGGTTTCAGTTGCTTCATTCGCCGCATTTCCATACATATCGTCGGTCTTTTATAGTCGTACGTGGACACCGTAAGTCCCCTGGTATACCGGTTGCACGAGAAAAATATCACAACGATGTACCGGTAAATCCAGCTTTGTTTCAACTTCGATTAAACGGCGTTGCATAACACGACGTTTAGATTTGTCCCTTGCGCTGCAGATAAATTGTCTAGCTCGAATGTGGACCATCAGTTAGCATTCGATGCAATACGAACCTGTCGCTGCACCTGCGAACTCTATATTGTTGTTAAGACAATGACTCTTTCGAATAAATCGCGCAACCTCCATTGAGAAACGTAATGGCGGCTGTGCACCGGAGATGGCTTAATCCTTCGATCGTTAATGATTGCAACTATACCTTTGATGTCTTACGAATTTTAAATTTCATAAATGTTACGTATGATTTTTAATTGTGGTTAGATTTATTATCATTGGTTACTTTATACATCTTTCTTTTGTATTTGTTTACGGTTTCGTTAAAAGTAAATTAACTTGGCAGCTGTATTCGCTGTTATTTTATTACTGTTTGCAATATATTGTTGGGACTTTTGTTATCATATGTTACTAAACATTAGTTAATATATTATGGCAATTATGGCCGTATATTGTACATAAAATTATTATTATTACTTCTGTTTGAATTTATTATCATTGGTCACTTTATAGATCTTTCTTGTGTATTTGTTTACAGTTTCGTTAAAAGTAAATGAATTTGGCATCTGTATTTGCTGTTCTTTTATTACTGTTTG
>CM052091.1:4360100-4383282 GCA_028453745.1 Agapostemon virescens | reverse complement strand
CTTCATCATAGTGAATACTTAACTATTACAGAGCTAGCAATTCACAGTGAATATAAATTTCCTTTCTTTCCCTGAATTACAAACATCAAAAGAACTCAATCAATGTATTCGTGAAATAAACCGTAATGCAAAGAGAGAATTTTCTAAATGTATATGTTATTAATTCCCTTTAACTTAAAAAGCAATTCTATTTCATCATAGTGAATACTTAACTTATGCTGAACACACAATATACAGTAAATATAAATTTCCATTCTTTTCCTAAATTGCAAACATCAAAGAATCTCAATCAATGTATTCGTAAAATAAACCGTAATGCAAGGAAAGAATTTTCTAAATATATGTTATTCATTCCCTTTAACTGGAAACGCAGTTTTACTTCATCATAGTGAAGACTTAACTATTACAGAGCTAGCAATTCACAGTAAATATAAATTTCCTTTCTTTTCCTGAATTACAAACATCAAAGAATCTCAATCAACGCATTTGTGAAACAAACCGTAATGCAAGGAGAGAATTTTCCAAATATATGCAAGGGGTTAAGAAGATTTCCGAATCGTGGCGATTCGAGTGACCGTAATTGTATGTAAATTATTCGTTGTTGATTAGAAAAATCTCAATCTTGTTGAAACAAAACCGGACATCGGGAATGCAGGGGGTTGAAAGCAGCCGCGCCACCAGTGGCCAGTTTTCGGAGGTCAGTGCCGAGCGATTAAGTATCGAGCGTGTCCCGACTGTTGTACCATCGAAAATGCAAAGGGGGTTCTTCCGGCTGAGGGAAACTACGTTTCGTCCGAGTCTCCGGGTACGTTTACCGAAAGTTCTCAGGCTCGACCTCCGCTCGGACACATCGGGAAGCACATCACGTAGACTTTAAGCCCTCCCTTATCTGCGCGTCATCAAGAACCAACTTCCCTCTGTCTCTCTATCCGGCTCCTCTGTCTTTTTCCCTCCGATTCCCTCCTTCTTTGCCTACGCTCCACGCTTTTTCTATCTTTGCCGTCTCTTCTCGATTTCTTTTTTTCCTCTCCGTTTCTCTCATTCTCTCCTTTCCATCTTCCTGCTTCTCTCCACCGGTGCACGAAGTACACATGCGCGAGTTCCTCGTGATTTACATCGCCGGATGTGCTGGGATAATTTAGTGGTTATCGTATTGTCTCTTTTTCCCTCCCTTTTCCTCCTCCTCCCCGTCCCAACCCCCTCTACGCATCCACCTCCTGCTCGCTTTCTTCTTTCGTCGCCGGTGGAAGGGTTTCATTGAGACACCGCCTCGTGTACAAAATATTTTTCCGAAAGCGGGCTCCTTTGTGTTCGTCGTTCACGTGAACATGCCCGAGATTAGGGGAACTGCGATTCAGGTTCCCCTCCTGGATCAAAACGACAACGTACGCTAGACTTTCGTGAATGATCTGAAAATTACGAAAGCCCGCCGACTTCTAGGAAAGTCGGAATAATATTATGCTACGCTACCGAGAACGGTACTCTAGCTTCGAAGAACGAATTTCTAAACGAATGAAGTTCTAAAAATAGACACCAGTCGCCGGTTAAAATGCTTTTTTAATTTTATGTAAAGAAGAGATTATTATTAATTCGCATTCAACGCTTTGCTGTTCGTACGTTTCGTCACGATTTTTTCGTTTGGCGCCGGCGGTTTTTCAAGGTTTTTGGAGATCATAAATCGTCAAATTTTACTAATATCATCGTCAATTTTCATTAACCTGTTAATCGGGTACGACGAAATATTTCTACTACTGCAATGGGCAGTAGTTTTTCGTCATGGAAATTTGCCGTAATATTTTGAACACATTACATTTTATGTAGTTCTTATCTAAGTAAATCAATTATATAAGTTTACAATTACAAAACAATAAGTATTAAAACAAGTAAAAAGTTCCCATTGCGAAACGAGTCGAACAAAAGTTTATTCCCCGGTTAACAGGTTAATTTTGTATCCTGTCCCGCTATTTTCATGAAATTTTGAAGATATATATAAATACAAGTAACATTTTGTTTGTATTACATATATATATTTATTTATTAATATTTTATTGGGTTCTTAGAATTTCTCTTTTAAATGATACGAAGCAAAATAATCTCCGAGGTGTAACGCAACTCCACAAGACTTGCACATTAAATTTGTTGTCCCTTTTCTTTTTGTTTTTTGGAACATATATAGCAGTTTCTTCGTTTTCGATTGTCGGTTTCGGAAATTTGTATTAGCTGGTGTTGCTTTAGCTGACCGGAAAGTCTGTCGATCGAATCATGATTGATTCAGCAGCAAGTAAATGATCCTTTATCCAAGATTCGCATATTTTCAATATTGATAGTTTTGCGCACGACGCCACCGCGGTGTGACCGGCCTTCGAGCGATAGTTTTTGCATGACGCCAACGTGGTGTCCCCGGACGGCATAGCGTTAACCCCTTGCCCTACGATTTATTTTGTGGTAACAGTGACTAGACGTTCTTCGTCCTCCAAAGAACGACGAAAAGAGAAGTAAATGTTGTAGCTATTCTCCAATGATTGTATATAAGCAATAATTAGATAAAATTTGATTTCGATTTATAGAAAATTAAGGACATACATATTGAGAAGATTCTGTTCGACATCTTCATCACGAGTCTGACTTGTTGTAGGGCAAGGGGTTAATACCACTGCTCGCATCGATACGAAATATATAAATAAATATATAAGTCCGAAGCAAAATGGATTACTAGATAGCAGAGTTTTACGCAAAGTAAAATTTTTCTGCATAGATTGCATAAAGTAGAAGCCGAATAGAAATTCCTGTTTTATTTTAATGATTCTAATAAATCTATAAGAATGTAACGGTGACTCTTAATTTTTCGGTCTTTCAATTGCTTTGAATTTCATCTATTAAAATTTGTTATATATGCATCATATCTGTAGCTTGGTGATCATTTTATTGTGTCTTATTCGATTTGTTAATAATATATTTTGACTGTGACTTGATTTTGTATTGAAGCAAGGTGTACTAGTAAAAGCAAATTTCTAATAGATACCATAAGTATTTTTAGCAAACTAAAATATCATCTCTTCTAAATTTGTTCCCCTAACTAATTGAAAACTGATTTTAGTTTATTTGATTCATATAATTGAACATAGAGTTGATAATTATGTACTGCTTAGTGCACAGTCCATAGCGAATCTGATTCATTGTAGAAGGATTAAAATGCGCAAAGGCTATTCAAAATTCAATTTTCACAATTCTTTTCCAAACACCATGTACATTTATTTACACTAGATACTTTTGTCATTCTAATCTTTCCTACATTTTGTAAATTTACAGTTTTAACGAAATCGTTTTAAAAGTAACTAAATATAAGACTACGTAAAATTTTTTAGTGAAAAGATACCAAAGCGGAATCATTGCATACAGCCTAGTTCTGTATAACATGATTTCAGTTTCCATATATTTGCTATTTAACTGTGCAACCTTTTATTTCGATTTGCCGTTTTAGCCTTGCTTCTCCGCAATTCTCTAAAACAAATATTTGCACGTTAACTAGTAAACTAATCTTTCTAACATCTCATAAACAAAATTTACTTTCCGGTCCAATTTTTAAAAAGTTATTCATTTTTAATGGGTGTGCAAAGACTTTTCACAGTACCTGTCTACGTAGATGTTGACACATTGAGCGTCGGCGACATATGAGCCATTTAATTAACTTGCTTGTCTCTGAGCAAAATTTGAGAGTACAAATAAGTCTCCCGCGTTTTTCATTTTAAATTGGGCATTTTTTATTATACATACTATGTTAAAAATTGATGGAATTAAAAACTTCTTATTTATATCGTCGATTTATCACTGTTTAACCCTTTGCACTCTAAATGATTTAATTCCAAAATGAAGACATCTTTTGAACTGGAATAGCTAAAGAGAATATTTTAAACCGTATACAGTTTCGTAAAATACTAAATTTTGATTGAATACTCGTCATGCACAATTTAATAGAAACAAAATCGTACAAGTTTTCGGATTCAATTCAAGTGACAGACTTGTCAGCCGGCGTTAAATGTGTTAAATGTAAACATACTACGAATTTTCTGTTTTCGCATGAAAATTTCAAGGATGAAGAATTACGATCCTTACAAGCGTGAAAAAGAATCGTTTGGCAAGAAGTTGCCAGATTCTCGTGGAAGAAAGCATACAAAAAATTCTATGCAAAAGCAAAAGTGATAGGTTGGTCAAAGTGGCACACTGTGTCGATATCACTGGGCTCGCAGGAACATGTCCACGGTTTCCATCGCGGTCCCTCCCCCCGGGGCTCGTTATCGAGCGGCCACCGGAAATGACATTTTCTTTGTCGAAGTGCTACAAAAGCTTAGGCATCCGATAGCCGAAAGGGCCGCGGAAGAAAATTATGTCGAAACTGGAGCCGTAACATTAGGAGCATTGTATTGTAGCACGAGGCTACGGCTCTCCGGGGAATAGGCAGGGAGCTCTCGGCCGTTTGGTCCTTCTCCAGCTCACGTTTTCTCCTCCATATCGGTGCACACTTGTAATCGAACACACGGACACGAAGCGAGAGGCGCGGACGGAATGGGACGTGCCCTCAGGTGGTGCTTCGGACCAGCAAATGAATTGTTTAATTGAATTAGTCGGCGTACTTACTCGGCCTACCGCGGCCATCATAATTCCCCCGATGCCTGCTAATTGCCGCCTCTTTCTCGCGATTATTATGTATCGAACCGCTTCCACGGTGCGGGAAACGCTTTCGAGGTCGAAACTATCGACGGAAGCAATTTCCATCGGCATCGAATGTCATTAGGTACTCTATGCTTCGTATATCAAGAATTGTTGCTTCTTGCGATTCTCTGAGTGCTTTGTGATGTTTAAAATGGTTTTTGGAAATACAAATAAATCTCCGGCGTTTTTCATTTTAAATTGGGCATTTATTATTATATATGCAATAACGTAAACGTATATATGCAATACGTAATTAAATTGTTTAGACTCGTCTTTGGAGAATACTTTACCACTATTACTGCTAACTGAGCTTTTACAAAGCTCTCTTTATGAATTGTTTTATAAAAATTGTTCAAAGAATTTAGGAATATCGTGGTATGATTTTGAAAACAATAAGAAATTATGTTATTATGTAGTTTCTATATTTTGTAATGAATATAGACGTGTATTTTGCATAAAAATTCACAGTCTTGTTAGGAGTTTTTAATATTTAGATAGTAATAAAGTTACTACAGTGTGAATTTAATAATGTTTTTATGAAAAGCAACGAGAATTTATTCTACTTCTATTTCTGCAAATTAGTAATATAATCAGTAATATATCCATTCGCGTAATAGTAACGGGAACGCGTAAAATATAATACACATCGCAATCACTCAAAAAACTGCATTCAATCGATGTTCAATCAAACTGATCCACGCAAAGCAAATACGATTTGCAAAAGACAAAAACGGAGCCAACTGCAATTACATTTTTCCCCCAACCGCTGTTTCAATTAACCACAACGAATGCACACTCGAAAAACACTGAGCAATGCCCTCGAAAGAAGAATTCTCAAACCACTAACGCAATTTACAACAAAACCCTAAACAAGAACAGTTTCTTCCAGAAAGTACGAGGCGACCTTAAGCTTGATTTCCACTAGCCCGCAACGGCAATTCATAATCGCAACAGCTGAAAATAATAATGTTGTTTTATAAAATCTTTATGATAATCTCGGTATATTTTTTACTAGCTAATTTATTATTAACACGATTTAACGTCTTTTCTGTCTACAATAAAAATTGAATTTATTTATTGGAAGTACAAATAAGTCTCTGCCGTTTTTTTTGTCTTAAATTGGATATTTATTATTACATATTACTATGTTAAAAATTGATGGAATTAAAAAGTTCTTATTTATATCGTTAATTTATCACTGTTTAACCTTTTGCACTCTAAACGATTTAATTCCATAATGGAGGCATCTTTTGAATTGGAATAGCTTCGTTGTGAATGATTCATTTCCTTTTGTGCATAGAAAGTTCATCACAATTTCTCGTTTGTGCAACACGTCGATTTTTACTGATTTTTTATATGCAAACATAGTAATGTAAAAGATGTTTGAATAATAGTTTGGCAATTTTTAGTGTTGCTTTAGAGACGCCATTGGAGCGCTAAGAGTTAAGACTTTAAAATGACATAAGAAATATCTGTCGCCATTCACAATATATGAAACTAGATCCATCTTCGTCCGAACTGAGAATTTCAATGCAATCATTTTAAGTAAATTTTCTAAGTCGACCTATAAATGTTCTTTTTTGGCTATAGCTACCGAGCACTAAACTATACCAATGAACTTTACTTTATAATAATGAAAAGAATGCATTTATTTACATTTCGTGCAATTTTATGTTAATATGTGCCTTCGATGGAAAACATTTTTATAATTTCAATAACTGTTGCGAGATGATTTGAGACTGAACTGAGATATTTTTCATCTTAAATTGGGCATTTATTGCTGGTACCTTACGTTTTATTCAAAGTATTATCCATCGCTGGCCACTACTTTTTCCCATCTTTCTGGCAGCATCCGGATACCGCGTCGGAAGAACGCTTCGTCTTTTGACGCTATCCATGAATCGAATTTTTGGTATCTTCATACAATGCGAAGTGCTGCTCAGACAGGTCATCGATCGAAACAAGTAGCAATCAGAAGAAGCAATGTCTGCTGAATACGGCGGGTGGGGTAAAACTTCTTAATTAAGACATTGGTGACCGGTGACGAGTTACCTCGTCTTTTCATGCCCAAACGTTGGGGACCGATGACGAGTTAACTCGACATTGTACTTGCATTATCTATTTCAATTTATGAAACCCAGGACGATATAGAATATTGCAAATTCTTTGCGCATCGTGTCTAGTCGTGTCGTTATAATAAAGGAAATACTTTTCCTGGTATTTAGGTTTTTATCACAATTTAGAATGTTTTAGTATATAGTATAGTGTATAGTTTTAGTGTAGAATAGTTTCTGTGTAAAATTGCCGGTCAGTAAAGTGCTAAGTGTTTCCAAATAGGTTTTGATCGACGTCTTCAACGTTTCTCGGCGTCGATTCATATGGAACCCAATTTCCTTGCTTTTGAATCATTCTTAATGATTCTAAACGATGTAAAATCGCTTATTGAGTCACCGATAATGCAAGTGCAAGTTCTTCTTGTGTTTGGCACGCATTTTCATTCAATAATGCTTCCAATTCAGCGTCTTCGTACACTTTCGGCCTTCCAGTACGTTCTTTGTCTTCGACATCAAATTCACCGTTCTTAAACTTTTGAAACCACTCGCGACAACTTTTCCCACTTAATGCAGCCTTACCATATAGTTCTACAAGCGATCGATGCGCCTCGGCTGCAGATTTCTTCAAATTAAAGAAGTAAATCAGAACTTCCCGCAAATGACGTTTATTCGGCTCAAAATCCGACATTTTCGCACGAAAAAAATATTCGAGACTGATACGCAATCGCTAATACTTCGAGATTCTGTTGTTGACAGATGTGCAACAGAAGTGCAAGCTTAATGTCTTACTTGTGACACTAATCGCAATAACTTACTGGTGGCGCTATCTAATTTCAAACGCTGGAGACTTATTTGTACTCCCAATAGAAGTTAACCCTTTCCACCCGAAGCTGTTTTAACTTCAACCCCAAGGCATTTGTTCTGACCTGAAATATTTTCTTTCTACACGATATATTTCATTTTACGCATACGAAATTTGTTTACTATTACTCGATTATTATTACGATTCAATTTTTACGAATTTCTTTGACACAAGCATAGCGATATAAAGATTGTTTTAACACACTAACTGCCTAACTCACGACCTCAAAAGTTCCATAAAATCAACTTAATTTATTTAATGAAGCAGCTATTGAAAACTGTAAATGTATGGCACATAGTCATCTATCAACCTTCTTGTATTCTTCAGATATCAACTAAATTGAATGCAACGAATATATCAACGTACAAATTTATTTTTAAGTATGGACTAATAACTCTGTCACGCAAATACGGGTGACATGGCAGTCAACGTGTTAAACAATGCTCCAGCTTTTATATAAAAAGTTGTTTGTTTAAGCAATATTCCAAAAATGAAGCTTTTTCTCGAATTTTCTTATTAATAATTTCCCTTCTGACGATTATCTCATAATTTTGAAAGACTTTTTTATTTCAATTCGTATTCGATCAGGTGTTAAAATATTGTTTATTATATTTGTAATTATCAATAACATCTTGAACCGTTATCACGTTATATTCCATGTCAGTTTAGATACTTGCCTTTTATCTGAAATTTGCTTACACATTATTCGATTATTCAGCATGGTGGTTGCAATCTTCCCATTGAATGCATTCGAATTGCAAAAATCTTAATCCTTATTTGCGAAGACGTTGTGTGCTAATGCAACGAAGCGACTGATACCTTTTAAAAGAAGCATATGTGTGAAACACGTCTTCAAATAGAGAACTATCAGAGACAGAAATGATGAATTTATTATTACTATAATAAACTATGTACACCTGCTATACAAACAGCAATCTTTATAAACGAAACTGCAACGTCATTTGACTGTCAGTCACAAATATTTATACTTGAGAAATATGTATTTTAAAATTCAATAACTATCGCAGTTGTTGAAGCTCATTTAAACCAACAATAGTATTCTTCAAACATACGTCTAAAATACAGTTATAGGCTAGAAGAAAAAAGTTTTAAAAGGAGCTTTTTGTATTTTTTCAAAATCCTTTTCCGCGTTACTCGATACGAAAAAAGTGAAAATGCTTTGGTCCAATTTCAAAATAGCTATTCTAATTTAACACTAGACGAACCAAACATTAACACTAGAACTACCGAACAATAAATCCAATGATATATATATATATTACTTTGTAATAATAACGAAACTGCATCTATTAAAACTTCATATTATTCTTATTGTAACATTTACGTTATTAAAATAGTACGTCCAAAAATTTTCTGATGAAAACATTTCTATAACTTCAATAATTGCGAAAGAAAAATCTAGGGACCAGTCAAAATGACTGGTTTGGTAATTCTAGTGTCAGCTAGCGTGTATAAACTATAAAAACGACAAGATTTAATTCATTGAGACTTAGTGCTATTTTTAGTACAACATATAATTGAATAAAGAAATCTGTTAAATTGATTGTGGGCAATTTTATAACTTCAATAATCGTAAAATAAAAAATCTTAATTGAAGGGCATTCAAATCGTGGATCAGTATAAGTCTAATAGTTGCGATAAATTATACCATTCTCCATTACATTTTTATCTCAACACCAAAAGTAACATGGGAGCCGCATTGCCACCCCTTCCTCCACCATTTCCCCCGAACGATACTTTCAAACGGCGCAAACAAACGCGGCAAGATCAAAACAATTAGCCCCACATCGAAATCCTGAAAACGATCGTCTCGGCGATCAAGGGAGTTGGTGCGGTCGCCGAAGTTTGAACACGGAACGCGGGCCAAAGTGCGATTAGAGTCTCTTCCGCTGCTGATTGTGCAAAGATAAAGGAAACAGGGGGTGTAGAGCGGCGCGTGGGTGGTTGCGGAAGGCGCTGAGACAAGGCAGGAAGGGCCTCCGCGTTCGTTTCGGGTCCGTTTTTCCCAAGAGGTCGGTCGAGAGAAGAGAAAGGCCGACCGGGCCGTCTGCAGACGTGCGAAAATAAAATTACGCCCAACTTTCGGTCAAATTTGTTGAAATTGGGCGGCAGCGTGGCAAGTGGGGCAAAGCAAGGGCTCTCGCGGCTCCCACGGGACACGGAATGGAAGAGGTCCCTCGCGCAACTGTCGGTATGGCTATATCTGCAGAGCCATATCGTTGAAGGGTGGCAACACGCCTTGGACACATAAGGATCCTCGTGCTCGCCGTGCTAAGTGCCGGCCATCAATAATTCAGCAGCGGACCCTGACGAGGTTACCGGCGTTCCTTTCGATCGGTACCCGTGCGTCCCTGGATTTTTCATCCGGCAACTTCCACCTGATGGGGAATTATTAATGTCGGCGAAGAAAAGGGTGGTTTGCGATTGCCGGGTTACACCGAGGATCTCGGGCGGTCGAGACTCGCATTTTGTTGTTCTGATTTGAAACACGGAAGACTCGTGGCAACGAATTTATTTGAGTCGCGTTCGTTTCTGCCACAGATATCGACACTTTATAAAGGGTGTCCCAAAATTAACGCAAGGTTTGAATTAAATAGAAAACACAGTTTTTAGTCTTTCAATTGTTATTTTTTCATTGAATCATAATGTACTAGGTGTATGCATAAGTTTTTTCCGGTTTTTTTATCAAAAAGAACACATAATTTTCAAGGGAAATTAATTTTTTTTTTATTCAAAATATTGGCCATTGGCTTCTACACATTTCGTCCATCTTTCAGGTAATTTATGAATACCATGCCAGAAAAACTGCTTGTCTTTTGCGGCAAACCATTCGTCGAGCCATTTTCCAACTTCCTCGAAATTGCTGAAGTGCTGCTCTGCGAGCGCGTGCCCCATTGACGCGAAGAGGTGATAGTCAGATGGTGCCAGGTCTGGGGAGTACGGCGGGTGTGGTAGGATGTCCCATCCAAGCGATTTCATAGTGTCTTTCACTTGTTTTGCTGTGTGAGACGGCGCATTGTCGTGTAACAAAATCACTTTGCCATGTCTTTTGGCCCATTCCGGTCGTCTTTCAATTAATGCGTCGTTTAAATTAATCATTTGTTGGCGATAGCGTTGTGTATTAACAGTTTCTCCGGGTTTCAAAAGTTCATAATACACAATACCGGTCTGATCCCACCAGACACAGAGCATGGTCTTCTTGCCGAAGCGATTTGGTCTTGGTGTTGATGGACCGGCTTCGCCATGTGAAAGCCATGATTTTTTCCGCTTTGGGTTTTCAAAATAAATCCATTTTTCGTCACCCGTCACAATTCGATACAAAAAGGATTTCCTTTCGTAGCGTTGAAGCAGCATTTCACAAGTGACTTTGCGATTTTCCATTTGACGTTCATTCAAATTGTGTGGGACCCATTTACCGAGTTTGTTGATCTTTCCCATTGCTCGTAAACGTCTGCTGATTGTTTCTTGTGATACTTGTAATGCTTCTGCTAATTGCCGCTGAGTTTGAGTTGGGTCATCATCCAATAACTCCTGCAATTGCTCGTCTTCGCATTTTTGTGGTCTACCAGAGCGCTCACTGTCTTTCACATTGAAATCACCACTTTTAAATTGTCGAAACCATGTCTCACATGTTCTAATCGATGGAGCGTGTTCACCATATGTTTCTACCAACAAACGATGACTTTCGACAGCCTTTTTCTTTTGATGAAATAAGAAAAGCAATGCGTGCCGCAAATGTTCTTTTTCAGGCACAAAACTCGACATGATTACTGAACGATAAAACAAAGACGCCAGTTCTTGGCAGACTCAACTTATGTGTGTTTGTAGTTTTATGTTAGACGAACAAAATGGTATATGTGTCAAATTAATACGCTGCGTACTTTTCACTGGCGCCACCTCTTAGTCAAACCGGAAAGAACTTATGCATACACCTGGTATATAGGATAGGGTTATTTATGGAATAACACATCGGGCAAATGGCCTCCACGGCTATGCTGGCACATACGCACTCTTTTGTCGAAATTTTTCATGACCTTTCTGCATAATTGTGGCTGAATTTCGTTGATGCAGCGTTTAATTTCCTCTTGTAATGCACGGGTGGTTGTGGGCTTGTTGACATAGACCTTTGACTTCAAATAGCCCCATAAGAAGAAATCTAATGGTGTTAAATCACACGATCTAGGGGACCAATTCTGATCACCGAAACGAGAGAGTACACGACCAGGAAATGTCTCATGCAGTAATTGAATTGTTTCACTGGCTGTATAGCATGTGGCAGCGTCTTGTTGAAACCACATATTGGCCACAACAATAGCATCCAATTTCGGCAGAAAGAACTGTGTTATCATGTCGCGATATCGAACACCAGTAACAGTTACTGCTTGACCAGCCTCATTTTCAAAAAAGTATAGTCCAATGATGCCTCCAGCCCAAAATCCGCACCAAACAGTGACACGTTGTGGGTGCATTTGCTGTTCGACAATCACATGTGGGTTCTCCGAACCCCAAACACGGCAATTTTGGCGATTAGCGAAGCCATCAAGGTGAAAATGTGCTTCATCGCTTAGGATGATTTTGCTCGAAAAATCAGCATCAACTTGTTGATGTTCAATAATCCATTCCACGAACCGTCTTCGCTGTTCGTGGTCATTAGGCTTCAGTTGTTGTGTTAATTGAATTTTGTAAGCATGGAGTCACAGATCTTTTGTGAGTATACGCTGTAGAGAGCTTCTTGAAATTTTCAATTCTTGTCCACGACGCCGAATTGATGTTCGTGGGTTTTTACCAACACTCTCACGCACTGCTTCGATATTGACATTTGAACGGCTTGTTTTTGGACGACCGGTGTGTTTAGCGTCTCCAACTGATCCAGTCTCCCTGAATTTTTCAATTAATCTTTTCACAGTTGACGAGGTTAAAACACTATTTTGACCATATTTTGTATAAAATTTTCGAACTGCGGCCGCCAAACTTCCATTATTTTTGAAATATTGTTCAATAATGAAAACACGTTGTTGTATCGTATAACGCTCCATTTTTACTAACCCTAAACTCTCAGCTGTCAAATTGTTCTTCTTTCAAGGTTGCCAACAATTTACTGCAAAAATGACGGCAAATTCAAATCTTGCGTTAATTTTGGGACACCCTTTATTAACCCTTTGTCGGCGATTTATTTTACGGGTTAGAGTTACTAGAATGTCCTTAACACTAAAATTACCACACTAGTATTTTTCATCCGGCAACTTCCACCTGATGGGGAATTATTAATGTCGGCGAAGAAAAGGGTGGTTTACGATTGCCGGGTTGCACTGAGGATCTCGGGCGCTCGAGACTCGAATTTCGTTGAGTCGCGTTCGTTTCTGCCACAGATATCGACACTTTATATTAACCCTTTGTCGACGATTTATTTTACGGGTTAGAGTTACCAGAATGTCCTTAACACTAGAAGTTTTTGAGAAAAGAACACTTAACACTTGTTTTTCAGAAAATCGAATTTGTCTATTGACTGCGTACAGTCTGCCGCGTCTGTTCATGACCGGCCTATTCTACTTGTTACAAATACTGCACGCAAACTTGGCGGAGTTTCAAAGACAATTATGTGAAAAATAAAACCGGTTGCCGACCATCCTGTACATAAACATAAATGGTTTATAAAATATTGTAGAGTAGTAATAAAGAATGCAAAAATAAATTTTGTTCACATATTCCGAATGATAATAAAACATTTTTAGTTTAATATTTTATAACTGACAGACGATAAAAGCCTCGTTCTTTGCGTCTCCTCAGTACAGTAAAATCGTGTTAATTGCTCGAATAACTACAGGATAACTGTCACAGTATTATCCCTACGCTTTTGCAATGGGAGCCAATAACAACATTGTTATCGTAGTAACTAAAACAACCAATTTTTTCTTATAACAATACATCCATGTATTTTAGAAAACAACAAGTTTTAAATTATGTTAAATAAACTTAAACGAAAATAGAGAAGATAATAAGTTGGTAATGTGACGCCCAGTCGTCCTTAACACTAGAACTACCGAACCAGTCATTGTGACTGATTCCTACTTTTTTCTTTCGCAATTATTGAAGTTATAAAAATGTTTCCATCCGAAATTTTCGGATGTACTTCTTTAATGACGTACACGCTACAATAAGAATTGTATGAAGTTTTAATAGATGTAATCTCGTTATTATTTCAAAGCAATGTATATCGTTGGATTTATTGAATGTTTTTTCGAGCAATGCCGAATCCAAATTTTGTTGCGTTTCCAGATTTGAATCTTTTTGTTAACGTTCTTATGGGAATGTCCTTTGTGCCTCATGCATTTCTGTATCATTTCTATGACTAACTTAATATGTTCATCGCTCCACTGTCATTTTGTAACATTACGTTGTCGGACATATTTCCTCGGCATTCTAAAATCTACAAAATTTGATTATAATAACTATTACAAGCCAGTCGCTTTCTATTACCTTCTGTGGCATCTCTCTTCATTTAGTGAAAGAGACGTCACTTCTAAAAAACATTATGTCTGAAATACACAAACTTGAAAACGTTACGTTTACTAATCATTAAGCAACCGTATAACTTAATGAAATAAGTATTTACTTTATTCCGTTTATTTTATACTTGAAAATAATATTAATCTACAAAATACGAAAATCTTTACACGTCATTTTTCGTAGAGTATTCACATTTATGCGCTCTAAAAACAGCACGTACAGCCATATCTGAACAAATAGAACTTTGTTTTCGCATGCATTAGCCCTTTGCACTCCAAACAATTTTAATTCGAAAATCGAAACGTTTTTTAAATCTCGAATAGTTCCATTCTACATGGTTTATTGCCTTTCGTGCATTTAAAGTTTACTGTTGTTACTCGTATGTGCAACGCTTCAGTTTTTACCAATTTCTTAAATGCAAATATAGTGGTGTAAAAGTTGTTTTGAATAATAGTATGGCAATTTTTAGTGTCTCTGCAGAGACGCCATTAGAGTGCCAAGGGTTAACAAAATAAATTTAACTTTGAAATTTCGTATTTCGATATACAGGGTGTCCCACGCAACTGGAACAGGCTGTACCTCCTAAATGGTTGAGAATAGAAGAAAATGTTATAAGTAGAAGTTAAATGGTATCAGACGGTGCATAATATGCAACTAATTTTATGCACTTTTGTGCATCGTTGCATCAGAAAAATGCAACTGCATATTTTTTTTAAATAGAAACCTATATTTTTGACTGCACCAATCGATGCAGTTTCTTGTGCCCTACATAAAAGTACTAACATACTTATGCCCTAAACTTATTCGTTAAGAAGTTATCGAAGCTAAAATTTCTCTGAATTATTTCGGCCTCTCGGCAAGTGTTCCGGAGTACCTACGTTATGCTCCATTACAATGTTTGTAATGTTTAGCTTCGATAACTTCTTAACTTTTATGTAGAGCACAAGAAACTGCATCGATTGGTGCAGTCAAAAATATAGGTTTCTATTTTAAAAAAATATGCAGTTGCATTTTTCTGATGCACCGATGCACAAAAGTGCATAAAATTAGTTGCATATTATGCACCGTCTGATACCATTTAACTTCTACTTATAAGATTTTCTTCTATTCTCAACCATTTAGGAGGTACAGCCTGTTCCAGTTGCGTGGGACACCCTGTATTATCGTCCTGCACTAAAAGGGTTAAAACGTTTCGGGAGGACCTTAGCAGGGATTAGGACATCTTCCACCAGCAGAATTGTTAATAGTGACTCTATCGAGTTGAATTTATTCGTAAGCTTCGACCATTCACTTAATAATGCTCGAATATTTAGGAGTGGTGTCAATGGTTTAATAAAAACACACAGCCTGTTTAATAAGGTTAGACAAGCGAGTGCGTGTTGAATGGAAGTGTTTCAGTAACGGTTGAATTTGAAATCCAACGAATGCGGAAAAATATGCGACATTTATACAAAATTTGGTGCAGACTAGCGCACCAATCAGGGTTGACGATGACTTGGTCGAGCGACACGTCGCAGGTAGCTGTCCTGAGTTTCTCCTTGTACCAGGTTGCAAGATGGTTCTAGGGAAGGTTTCGGCGGTTTATAACAGGGGAAAAGTACGAATGCCTTGTCTTAAAACATATCGGATGCATAAATTAAATCTACGGAAAAATTTCTAGGTTTGCTGCATATCTAAATGTGTTATGACGTAACATATAGTGATATCAAAGTTGCTTCTGATAACAGTATGGCAATTTTTAGTGTCGCCGAAAAGGAGCCATTGGAGTGCTAAGGGTTAAGAAACCCAAAAGTCAAACACATTCGAAGTGATTCTCCGTCTCTATTCAGAAGATATAACAAATATGGCGTCTCTCCTACGTTAACCTTACCCTTCGAAGTGTCTCGAATTTGACTTGTGTGTATACACGATAAGGATAACGATTCAGTCCTAACACGAGTGACGTTTAACGCGACTGTACTGTACTTTTTCAGTTGAACGCTTTAGGAACACTATTCGTTTACGACGAAACAATAGATAAAACTGTCCGAGTCGTTGATAACGATTCTACTGTGCCGAGTGCTTCGAGTTTTAATAACGAGAAGGTCCAATCCGTCGAGAAGCCGCCATTTGACGTAACTCACGACAAAGTGCCCGCATTTCAGTAAGCATCGTTGCATACGGTCCCACATGCGATGCACGTACCGCCATGCTCGTTTCTGCATTCGCCATCGTAAAAAAGACCGCGCGCGACCGTCTATCCGTATCCGAAATTCCAACGGAACCCCTTGAACCGATACGAGCAATAAAAAAAGAAATCGTACGTTTGTTTATTGCTCGTCGGACAAGTTTATCCTGCAGTGACACGATGTTCCGTACCATGACACGCTTTGTACCTGATAAACGGTGACATGAACTTCAACGAGCGTCTCTCTGGCCTGACATTGTTTTCAAAATTCTGTAGACTTACACTTTTCTTATTTCCGAGGAAGAAACGATTGAGCTTGCTCAGTGGGCTTGGTTTATTTCTTTCGCAGACACGTAATTGTTAAACTGTTCGTTACTAGGCACCAGAGATTTTATTTGTCTACGACAAAAATGAACGAATGCAATTTAACACTTTGACTGCCACATCACCCATATATGAGTGACAGAATTATTAGTCCATGTTTAGAAATAAATTTTCTACGTTAATATATTCGTTGCATTCAATTTAGTTGATATCTGAAGAATACAAGAAGGTTCATAGATAACTATATGCCATACATTTAAAATTTTCAGTTGCTGCTTCATTAAATAAATTAATTTGATTTTATGGAATTTTTGAGAAAACATCAGTAGAATTTAAAAATTCTATTACATTGTTTTCAACTTGTTAGACACGTTAAGAAAGGAAATAGATTTCTATTTAACTGCAGTTTGTAGGAATTAATACTAGAACTATCGAACAATAAATCCAACGATATATATTGCTTTATAATAATAACAAGGCTGCGTTTACTCAAATTTCATTCAATTTTTGTTATTACATTCATTAAAAAAGTACATCGGAAAATTATTAATGAAAACATTTTTATAACTTCAGTAATTGCGAAGGAGATAAGTGGGGACCAATCATTTTGACTGGTTTGGTAGTTCTAGTGTTAAGAGTAAAAGTTTTACGTTGCAGAAAGATTCTCTTGGCTATTCACTACATTTGTTTGAAACATATTTGTAGATGTAAAACAATCATACTTTAGGTTGTATGAAATTTATTATTGTACAACGATAGATTAATATATTTGCTTTAGCCATTAATATATGCAATCCTTCTTCCATTACACTTTTATTTCAAAGTTATCGAAAAAATTGTAATAAGAAATATTCACAAATATCGAAGATTAATCGCTTCTTCTGTAGATTGAAAAATTTGTAGTTAATTCGAGAAGAAAAATCGTAAGGGTTAAATTAATTTTTATTTAGTGCCACGAATATTTTTTATTTACCAATCGAGAATTGTCAAGCGGCACTATTGCGTTCATTGCATTTCGTGTCCAAAAATACCGAGCAGCGTGATAGCGTTTGTTTCGTTCGTTGAATATTTTCCAGTTTCGTGTTATGCTGGCATCTATTTCAGCATAAATAGTGAAAGTAGTGCACCACAACTGCGATGGCGCGTTTTGATGGCAAAAGAAGCGCGATACTCAAACCAGGAGCTGGAAAGGTTCCGAAAATAACCGTTTCAAACTGCTATACATCGGTTCTGATTGAATCAGTTATGAAGAACCGAAGAAGTTTCATAACCGTTATGAGATATGAGACGTTTATTTTGAAAGTGGCTTAAGTCCATTTATGCTCGAATCGAGATATTGAAGGGTTTGCGTTGGATTAAATTTAAAAATATGGGTAACAGATAACATAATAGAATAATGTTTTTGGGTTTCTAAAAGTGTCAAATTTATCATCCCAATTAGCATAATTAACATTATTGAAGAAATAATATGTTTTTGATGGCTATGAATGGACTTGCGCCATTTTCAGAATCAATGAAACGACGTTTTCAATTCTTAAGAAAGCACAAGTCCATAGGAAAAGTAAATTTCCCTTGAAATTAAAATAAATATATACACTTTTATGTTATAAAATAAAGAAAATATTCAACTTTCATTCTTTGTTAAATAATTTTTACATTAAAATTAATATAGTTTTATTAATTATTATTCAGTCTTCTCCAGTTTGTGTACGCGGAAGGGATGTAAAATAACTGTGGTGTGCAGGTGGTATATAATGTAATAAATCCATTAAGTCCTTATATTTTAGGTTTGTGAGTGGACTCGGTTTTTTGTATAGTGATGCCAACTGGATATTATTAAAGTTTTTTGGTCTTCCTCGTTACGGTAGTAAATCCAATGTTTTGAATGGTGCATGCTCGTTCATTGTCGTTTCATAGAATAACTTGTATGAATCGCTTCTCAAAAATCTCATCCAACATACTTTAAACCAATTTACTCTTTCACCGTCAGTATTTTTTAGCCTTTTAAAAATCGCATTTTCTGTGGACGGGCACTGTTCCGTTGTTTAAAACAAATTCATTGCACATTGATAATTCAACTGTTACTTTGATAATTAAACATAAAGCTGGGGTCTCATAAAATTTTATTGCATAATTATTTTCCATATCTATTTGAAACTCTCAGAATGGGACTTACGCCACTTTCAAAATAAACTTTTTCATCGCTTCATCAACCAGCAAATTTTCGTGTTACATAATCTTAACGATTTTAAATATATTAGTAACAAGTTGCCTCAGAATGAAAAGATCTTGTAAAAATGTAACTATTATGGTAGCTGACTCGATTGTTTTTAAAATGGACTTATGCCACTTTCAAAATAAACGGCTCATATATCGGTTCCATAACTGTTACTCTTCGATTCTAGATTTCAGTTATGCACTTCGGTTACATTTCGAATTTATAGCATTGCGTTCACACAATATACAATCGATCAAATCATATCAGACTGCTTGTATTTTTAATGTCAATGTAGAATGCGTACTTTTAATCAAGAAAGGAAATACTGTACATTTTTTAAGAGAAATAGAAGTAGAACCGAAAAATAACAGTTATGGAACCAATATAATATCGGTTCTGAAGAACCGTGACCGGAAACGATATAAACGAGAACCTATATACCTTATAACGGTTATGAGATCATTTCTGTTCTCCATAACAGTTTCAAGAACCGAAACCGATATCATAACTGTTTTCAACACCTGACTCAAACCGTTAAAATTGAATTCAGACTGACTAACAGAGGAGTAGTGCTGCAGCTATGTAGTAAATAAACAACTGGCGACACCTTTTGGTTCATTTGTCAACTATTTAGTATCGATGTTACTGCTGGGTGCAGACTATTGGGATCTTCCTTATTTGCGTGAAACATAATCAGCGAGGGCTAAGCAAAAATGTCGGTTAACCCAATTGTACCCGTAAGAGAATATTTCGCGCATGAAACAGTTTACGTTTATTCGTCAGTCTGAGAGCATTTGAGCAATTTTCATAGCATTCTTAACAAGTTTTGCTTGTGTTAATTGTTCCGAAAATCTCTATTAATGCCTAAACTTAATGTTTGCGATGTAGCATTATGTATTGATCACTTAAAAAAATACTATGTTAATTAAACTATACGAACTATTCGGAAGTCATTCATTATAGAATTCAACTGTGTACTGTAGAAGTTAAAAATCATAAAACTGCGAATATACGGCCGCAAGCGGTGAAACGGGCCAACCTTCAGTTGAACGTCGCTGATGTCTGAATACGGAAACTTAAGTAGAGTCATGATGCAAATGGGTTAATCAGTTATTCCGGAAAATCAATAATCAATTCCGGATGTCAAATAATTGGAATTCTACTGTAACCCTAAACAATTGACCAATATGAAACCGGAATATTTGTATAGAAAATTTTAGTTTATTGTATGAAAATGGTACAAAATATTTTATTCGAAGTATTGCTCATTCGTAGCTATTTTTCTCATCTCCCTGATAATTTGTGGATACCACGCCAAAAAAAAAACTGTTCCTCTTTTGAGGCAAACCAGACATCGAGCCATTTTTGTACATTTTCGTAAGATGCGAAGCGCTGCTCAGCAAATGCACGTCACATTGATGCATTTCAGTGCATTTCAGACGCCGAAGAACATTATTAAAACGCCGATTGTCCATATGTGAAATGCTGCTTGCCAGGCATCGATCAAAACCTACTTGGAAACACTTAACCCTTTGCGGACTACCGCCACATATATGCGTTCTGCGTAAACCAACAATTTGGCCGAGCAACTCATATGTGCGTTTGGCGAAAACAACTGACAGAGCAGAAAGATGCGTATGTGTGTCTTACGCAAACAAATTGCAGTGGCAGACGAAGCTAACATTTTATCATTGAGAATCATTTTACTTATCTTGTGGGCAATCTCAGCTGGTACAGGTAGCTAGCGTATCTGGAATTTGGTACCTTGAAGTGCTATGAACGAAAATTGCGCTTAGGCTGAAATACGCGCTGGCAACTAAATGACTATCGGAGTGCGTCAGCCCGGCCTTAGGCTGCAGTTTCCTTCGAACCATCCCGTCCGCAAAGGGTTAATTGGGAAGTTTTACCCCATCCGCCGTATTCACCAGACATTGCTCCTTCTGATTACTACTTGTTTCGATCGATGACATATGGCCTGTCCGAGCAGCACTTCGCATCGTATGAGGATACCAAAAATTGTGTCGATTCATGGATAGCGTCAAAAGATGAAGCGTTCTTCCCACGCGGTATCCGGATGCTGTCAGAAAGGTGGAAAAAAGTAGTGGTCAGCGATGGACAATACTTTGAATAAAACATAAGGTACCGTTCTTTCGCAGTATATGCCCAATTTAAGATGAAAAACGGCGGAGACTTATCTGTACTCCCAATAGAATTCCTACATTCCTGCAGACCCATAATAAAATATTAATAAATGTATAACTTGATGATTAGAAAAGAGAAATTCCTGGGATTATATTAAGACAGTGTTTACGTTGCAAAAATGTCATGCGCGGCTTAGTTTTCAAGTTATTAACGAAAAACGCCGACCAATCAGAATGACATCAAGTGTCGGGCAAAATGGCGGATCTAGGAAGGCACAGCACCGGCGTGACTGCCTATTTGTTACGAGTTCGTTACTATTTGTTACGTTTTTCCGACGTGGCATCCGAATGCTTTGAATAAAACATAGGGTACCATTTTTTCGCAATAAAAATTTCTCAATTCAAGATTAAAAACGACGAAGACTTATTTATACTCCCAACACATTGACATCTAGCGCCACGTATGTGAAAATTTCGGTTTCATATTTACAGATCTGCTAAAACAAATGCCATTCAAAGGGATTTGCTAACAGAGCACTAGCAAGAATTCATTCAAATGATATCAGAGCGCAAGAAACTAAACTCACAACAAGAGCTCTGGAATCCGCTATTTCGCCCCTGTACGTAGTTACCACGCGAGACATCCGTGACGCGAATCCCCTATCCGAAGGCGCACAGCAACTTCGGGATATCCCAACCAGTCGAACTTTAAATTGCTCCTCGGGATTACTTTAACGAGAGAAAGAATCGCGCGGCCGGCATCGGTGTCAAATGAAATTTCGTTCCGGGCATCCCGGTGTGTTTTCGAGTTCCCGATGGCACTCTCGTCAGCGGGACGTTCAACGAGCCACCGGAAGGGGAAAGAAGCGTCTGTGATTGTCCCTGTGGGACCGGAGAAGAGCCCTGTAACCGAGGCGGTCGTTGGCGGAAGAAGGCTCGAAAGTCGCCGGGACCCTTGTAAAACGCGAAAACAAGACGGTGGTCGGATACCGGATCATCTTCAGCCAGCTTTACCCCACCCGTCTTCCTCGAGTTTTTACGACTTTTGACTCCCGTGGCGATGTATAATAATAGGTCGACGTCGTTCCGGATCAGACTCCCCGCCGATCAACGAAAGGGATGAACAGCGGGAGCAGCGTCGTTTTACAGCCGTTAAGCGCGATAGCTGCCTAATAAAAGTCCCATCTTGTTTTCAACCCTTTCGACCGACTAATGGCGCACTTAATTGCCCTTCAGCTTCGCTTTTTCCGTGGCCTCGCAGACTTTGTTAACCCTTTATGTCCTGTTAGTACCTCAAACCACCACTTTTTATGGTAAAATCATGCAAGTAACCGTATATCCGAATTGCACACGAATTAAAAGACGAAATAGAATAATCTCTTTATTTTGTTCTACGAAATACATGCTACAGTTACTACCATTAATATTCAGATATAATACTGTTTCTTTGTTTTCCGCTTTATATGAGCCGTTTATTTTGAAAGTGGCGTAAGTCCATTTTAAAAAGATTCGAGTCAGCTACCATAATAGTTACATTTTTACAAGATCTTTTCATTCTGAGGCAACTTGTTACTAATATATTTAAAATCGTTAAGATTTTGTAACACAAAAATTTGCTGGTTGATGAAGCGATGAAAAAGTTTATTTTGAAAGTGGCGTCCCATTGTGAGAGTTTCAAATAGATATGGAAAATAATTATGCAATAAAATTTTATGAGACCCCAGCTTTATGTTTAATTATCAAAGTAACAGTTGAATTATCAATGTGCAATGAATTTGTTTTAAACAACGGAACAGTGCCTGTCCACAGAAAATGCGATTTTTAAAAGGCTAAAAAATACTGACGGTGAAAGAGTAAATTGGTTGAAAGTATGTTGGATGAGATTTTTGAGAAGCGATTTATATAAGTTATTCTATGAAACGACAATGAACGGGGATACACCATTCTAAACATTGGATTTACTACCGTAACGGGGAAGACCGAAAAACTTTAATAATATCCAATTGGCATCACTATACAAAAAACCGAGTCCACTTACAAACCTAAAATATAAGGACTTAATGGATTTATTACATTATACAGGGTGTCCCACGCAACTGGAACAGGCTGTACCTCCTAAATTGTTGAGAATAGAAGAAAATGTTATAAGTAGAAGTTAAATGGTATCAGACGGTGCAT
>CM052091.1:4333091-4345100 GCA_028453745.1 Agapostemon virescens | reverse complement strand
AATTCCTCCACAATTCTATTGCAAATTTGAAATAACTTATGTTGATAGCTACAAAATTTCCCCATGATTCTAAAACAAATTTAAAATAACTTTTTAGATTTTCAAATGCATAGTTACATACACATTCGCGTTATTAACACTAGAACTACCAATCCAGTCAAAATGACTGGTCTCTACTTATTTCTTTCGTAATTATTGAAATTGTAAAAATGTTTTCATTACTAATTTTCCGATGTACGTCTTAAATGAAGTGTTATAATAAAAATTGAATAAAATTTGAATAGATGCAGTCTTGTTATTATCACAAAGCAATGTATATCGTTGGATTTATTGTTCGGTAATGCTAGTTTCAAATAGGATTTTACACGATGCACATTAAACACCAGCGACCTATATACGTAGATTTTGATAATCTGCTTTAAACATGCATTTTTAGAACTTTCAAATTTCACATATAAAATGATACTTACCAATAACGACAAACGAGACTCTGTTTCATTTGAAAAGCACTTATTAATTTGTATCGTTCCCAAAACTTACAAAATGTATAAAAACAATTTAATTACTATAGAAATCATTGCAACGTTACACATCATTATATTATTATTACAAAACCTTGCATTTCTTGCTGTGACTAAAAGCGTAAGAAAAATTCTCCAAGCAATAGACGCTATAAGTTTTTCTTGACACTTTGTGGCAAGCCTAACTTTGTGGTCGGCTGACGAGATATCTCGTTTCAATGTTTTTTCGATGTAATCGACAACTCAAGGAATTGCAAACAGATTTTCTTGTTACGTTACTAGGGCAACGAAACCCTGTGTATTTTAAAACTATTGGTTAGCACAATAAATAAATATTATAATTCCGAAAAAGTTAAAAACAGGTTTGTGCCAATCGTGCATCCTTATAAAGCGTTTTATCGTTGTACGGCATTTTGTTATTTGGAAGTTTGTGTTTTAATTTGTTGGGAAACAACTCTTTACTTATGTGAATGAAAAAGGTGCATATATGCATTGTATAAATATTTCGTGAAGCCCTCAAAAATATGCGGGCCCAGGAAACGCGTTGAGGAAGCAAAGTGTCGTACTCAATGCGTTAAGTAAATGAAAAACTATAACAGTTCATCTGTTTAGAGTAAAAATAATTTTCGTTTGTACAAATGAAAATGTAATATTTTAGTAACGGCAACTAGAAACCGAGTATCAAACGATTAAGCTAAATAAAAAGAAATGTCTTGTGTCGCGAGTCCCTCACGGCTGCAACGGTGTGGAAACTGCACAGATGATTGGACCCCTGCTTATTAGAAAGTGTATCTGCTGATGATATCTTCTGATGGATCCGTATTTAACCCCGGTAGGGGAGTCGATTCGCTGTTGAAGATCGACGACCGTGTACTCGTCTGGCGAAACGTGTCGTCGCGACGGGGTGAAAGCATCGGAGAAAGTCAAGAATATTGCAAAACGAAACTGTCATTAAAACGCGTCGCAAATAGTGCGATTACTAGCATATAAACTAGCAACCGTTGAAAATAATGGGTAAAAATGCATAGATCGAATCCTAAAAATGACCAAATTTGCCAAATCGTAAGTATTGAATAGTCGGAAAAGTATTGAGAGATTTTTGTCATTTTTTCACTAAATGTTTCTTTTATTCAAAATGAATTTTATACAAGCATATATTGGCCATTATTATCTATACCTTTTGGTATTTTTGAGATAGACTCATAGTCCTATCGGAATAGAACTTTTGTGGTTTATTGGCTAAAAACTTGACCAAGTGATTTTCACAGTCCTTTGAATCCAAACTTTTATCATCAAGGTAATTTTGCAGGGACAGAAATAAACGATAATCTGATGATGCAAGATCTGGGCTATACGGAGGATGCATCAAAACTTCCCAGCCAAGGTTCATAATTTTAAGTTTAATTCCTACAATTACGTACTGAGCACGTAAGGCCATATTCCATTATCTGGACAATTCAACAATCTAAACCTTATTCTCCATTAATTAGAATAATTTGTGTTCAACCCTTGCCATACCACTTTCTTTGCGACCACAATTATTATAATGTCTTTATGACCAAAAATGTTACAGCTAAAATACAATTTATATGTTTTCCTACATTTAATTCGATGCTTCTTTTATAAAGCTACATTTAACTCGATGCTTCCATATTGGTTACAAAATAATAAAACTTAATCCTGTCTAAAAAGAAAAGCATAACAGGTATAACAGGTATATTTATTAACCCTTTGCGCTCCAAGCAATTTTAATTCTAAAATCCAGACACATTTACCTGGAATAGTTTCATTGTACATGTTTCATTTCCCTTCGTGCCATAGAAAGTTTATTGCTATTGCTCGTGCGTACGACACTTCAATCAACAATTTTTAAATTGTTAATTGCAAATACAGTTATGTAAAAGTTGTTTCAAATAATAGTATTCCAATTTTTAGTGTCTCCTCAAAGGCACCCAAACATCGAGCTTCATTTTGTATCCAGCCTTCTGCAAATGATCCAAAATTGTTAAATGGTGAACGTTTAGTACACTAGCATTTTCGTGATTGCTTATATACCGATCTTGCTCAACGATTTGCATTATTTCATCGACTTTTTCGGTGATTGGTCGACCAGAGCGAGGTACATCTTTAATATCGAAATTTTCAGAACGGAAGCGAGCGAACCATCTACATACTGTTGCATTTGATAAAGCATCTTGACCGTAAACACCACAAACGTTTTCCTGGGTTTGTGCAGTGCTTTTGTCGTTTTCGTAATAAAATGTATAAACATAGCAAATTTTTTCAGAAATTTCACTCATTTTCACACTAATATTACTTTTGAATATTACTTTATATATTTTAATATTACTTTTAAAATTGTAGACTGAAATATCACCTCTCAAATGCGCGTCAGTATGACGCAATCTGATTATCGATGCCCGATATATAACACTAAACAACATCTAGTGACAAAAATCTCTCAATACTATTCCGATTATCCAGTATTTAAAACGTAGCTGCCTGCAATATTTCAAAATAATTATTCATTATTGGAATAAATATTGAAAATATTGAAGGGAAAAAATGGCGTTCACAAATAAGCTATTTTTCCTTTTATTGAAGTAAATTTCGCCCTCTAAATAAAATTTGTTTTAAATAAGTTATAATATATAGTGAAAGATTCTCGTGACATAGCCTATTTATTTTAAGCAGTTACGTTGATAATGTTGGCGTAAAATAATAAAGATAACGAAAGTTTTAATAAAATCTACAACCTACCAGTTACTAGTTAACAGTAGATAAAACAACATATTAGGTACTCTCATAAATTCATAGATTTTTATACTAAGAAACCACAAAAATGTTATAGTGACGGTATAACATCTTTACCAAAAAGGTGTGAAATAGAGCGAGAAGAAGTATATATTTTTTTGTAAACTTCAAAGATGCGTTTCGAATACTAATTAAAATAGTAGAACAATAAATGACACAAGTTTACGAAACAACCTAAAATCTACACAAAAATTTGCTAAAGTTTCTAAATTATTTCCAGTCTAATGAAATCATTTCTAAAAAATCTCAAATCCTATTTAACACTAGAACTACCAAACGAGTCATTTTGACTAGTCCCTAGTTCCTTCTTTCACAATTGTTGAAGTTATAAAAATGTTTTCATCCGAAATTTTCGGATGTACTTCTTTAATGACGTATACCTTACAATAAGTATTGTCTGAAGTTTTAACCCTTTGCACTCGAAGCTGTTTTAATTCGAAAACCAAGGCATCCCTTCTGATCCAAAATATTTCCATTGCAGACAATTTTTTTCCGTTTATGCATCCGGAAATTATTATTGTTATTTCCCCATACAGCAGTTAAATTTTTGTCACTTTCTTAGATACAAACAAAAGCGATGTAAAAATTGTTTTAAATAATAGCGCGGCAATTTCTGTGGTGCCTCAGAGTCACCATTCGAGTTCAAAGGGTTAATAGATGCAGTCTTGTTATTATTACAAGTGTTAATCTCCCTCTCGATAGACTAATTCGTAAAAATCTGAATTTCTATAACAGTATAATAATCTCACTGTAACATCCTAAACTAATAAATTTTAAAATCTGTATCCTGAAGTCGAAAACGAAACAGAAATCTTCTGTTGTAAATCTCAAGCCCCAAGAGTTAACATACACTCCCAGACAAAAAGATAGCACACCCGTGCTTAATTTCTCGTGTTAAGATTATGCTAGCGTGGAAGATCTGAGTTATATGCAAAACGTACCTTCTACAAATATGTAAACATAACATAGAGTGACTTTACTTCATTAAGTTCTCTTAGTTAGAAGAAAAACACATAATCCGACACAGACAAAATGATAGCACACTTGGACTATGTTTACATATTCTTCAGTGTTTCATGAACTTGCACGGAGTTATTACGTTCAATTTCTGTCTAGAGTTTTGTTATATCGCTATCCTCATAATGGGTCGTGGCAGAAAGCTTAGTGAAAGCGAAATTAGTACAATTTTAGCTCTGCGGAAACAAAAGTTGTCTATTACTCAAATTGCAAAAGAAGTTAGTCGCAGTCTGAAAGATACAATTGCATACGGAAAGAAGAAAAGTACAGGAAGGCCAGCAGCATTATCTGAACGCGATACACGGGCAATAATATGTGCTGTTTCCAATTCTTGTGCCACTGCGAGAGTGATCGCTAAGAAAGCTGGAGTGGAAACAAATGTACAAAATGTTCGTCGTGTACTCCAGATTAGCAACATTGTAAATCGGACCAGATTAATGGCAAAACCATCACTAAACGCAAGACATAAAGAGGTACGTTTGTTATTTGCAAAAGCACATGTACATTGGAAAAAGACTTGGAGAATAGTAATCTTTACGGATGAAAAGAGGTTCAACCTTGATGGCCCAGACGGATGTACGTATTATTATCGTAATGTTCGTATACAACCACTAACAAAAATTTGTCGTTAAATGCGTGGAGGTGGAGTAATGGTCTGGGCTGGTATCGGATATAAAGGGAAAACAGAAATTAAGTTTACTCAGGGCACAATGAATAGCGTCCGTTATCTCGAGCTAATAAAAAATCAAATTTATACATATGCAGAACACATTGCTGTTACACCATATACATTCCAGCAAGATAATGCTGCAATGCATATTGCTAAAATTGTTAAGGACTATTTTTTAAAGGAGAATATTTCCACTCTTCAATGGTCGGCGTGCTCACCCGACCTTAATATCATAGAAAATTGCTGGGCAATGCTTTCGCAAGCAGTATATGCTGAAAGCCGATAATTTTCAAACATAAATGAATTAAAAACTTGCATTGTGACCGAATGGGAAAATTTAGCACAAATAAAAATTAGACAACTATATAAGTCTATACCTAAGAGGATGGTGGAACTCAAAGAAAACAGAGGAGGTTCTACACATTATTAGAAAAATATAGTTTTGTACACATATTGTTATAAGACATATGTATACTTTTGTTATATGAAACATGTAGTGGATTATGTGTTTCTCTTGCAACTAAGAGAACTCAATGAAGTAAAGTCACACTATAAGTTTACATATAACTCAGAGTTTCCACGCTAGCATAATCTTAACACGAAAAATTAAAGATAACACGGGTGTGCTATCTTTTTGTCTGGGAGTGTACATAAGTGTACTGAACATTCATTTGTACATTGCTTCCTATCATATTCAACGCGCTGAAAATTAATACACTTGCATAAAGTCGTCTATCTACTGATAATCATTGTAACATCCGCGCAGGTCTGTTCGAAACGAACAACCCTCGAGTGCAAGGTAATTTAATAAAATGAAAAAGGATAAGGCAATTTCCACAGTGTCACGACTTAATAGCCAAACGATAGAAACAAACGTCCTGAATCAGCCGTATCGTTGATTCATCGAGATACGAAGGGTGGGTTCTGAATTTCAATGGAAATTCACGGTACACCGGTATCGAATTAACTGAACAATGGTTGTCCGGCAACGTTCTTAAGAATTCGCGTAAGCAACCCGGCAATAGATCGAGCTTCGCGATACCCTTTATAACTCGGGTGACCACGCAGCCGGCTCAAGATTCCCAGATACATAGTAATAGAGAATTGTCGGCTATGATCGAGCGATAGCATCGCCATTGGCTTTCTTCATTTTCGTGGTTCATTTAACGAAAATGGAAGGCGACGGTCCAACCGGGCGAAATCATCTTCTCTAGCCTAACTGGTGGACGCAGAGATGGTCAAACATCCACGAACCCGGGAAAAGCTTCGTAATCGAACGAGGTTACAGATATTCGCAGGTCCTGCTATCAATTGAACGTAATTCTCACTGGTAATACCAAATACTATTACCTTTTAACACGAAATCTACTGCAGCAGATAAAATGGACCCTTTTTAAATTTTTTATTTAACACGTTGAGTGCGGAGCCATTTTGCTTAACTTTCGCGTCACATTTTATTTACCTTTAAACGGAAATACTGCAACTTTGCATAAGCAAAAGACTTGCTTAGCCCATTTGTGCTTTTCCGTTTCAATCGAATCTATTGAAATAGTGCGAATATTTCTTAATATTATATGAATTATTTATAACATATTAATTTGTAAATTTGATACCGTCAATCCCCAGGGACTGACATAGCATTCAACGTATTAAAAATTGTTGAAGTTATAAAATTGCCTTCATAGGAATCGATTCAAGAAACTTATTTATTGAACGATATCTTGTAATGGAACCGCACAAAACAAATTAAGTCTTGTAATTTTCGTAAGATGATGTTAATGTATTTAAATGTTATTGCACGCATAACATTATACATGCAATCTAAATTTTACTGATTTTTAAGGTTCAATATTTTCAATGAAACATATTGAACAGTAATACGATTCATTGAATCAAGTCGTAAATACAGTAGGCTGGAAATATTTATCGCATCATTGGAATATTAAGCACGTTGCCAATTACATCCCTTGTATTATTAGCATTCTGAAATTAATTAAAGACGATATTACACCTATTAGACTGAATTAATTATATTGGCATTAAAACTGTATACATTATGTAAAATTGAGACTGATGCGATGAAACCTCTGTCGGAGGCAGCGAAAACTACGAAAAATACAAATTTCATGCATTTAGAAAAGAAAAGAGTACATGAGAAAAACAGTGAAAATATTATAATGGTTAATAAACATTACTACATTATTTACAATTTATTAGTTATTTCGTTTTTCTTTCATTTCATATTTGGAACCTCAAAATAGAACCTAAGTGAGGACTGAAATATTCTAAACTTTGGGTTACATTCCAGTAGTCTTATATGTAAAACGTATTTCTAAATATGCAAGTTACATTGATTTACAAAGTGGTAAAAGTATAAGCAAACTAAAATGTTTGGTTTTGCAGCTAACGTCTCTAAGTTAAGGAAGAGTTGAAACCTCATGTTCAATACTAAATCTACCAAGAATTAACATTTGTTAGTGTACATTATCTTATGAAAATGACAAGATTTAACACTTAACACTTCACTGGCTCCTCTGAGGCGACCCTAAGAATTGTCAGATTATTATTCAAAGCAATTTTTACATTAGACTGTTTGTATTTAAAAAGTTAGTACAAATCGAAGTACTGCACGTACGATTAATAGTAATAAATTTGATATGCACAAAAGGAAATGAGCCACGTACAGTGGAGTTACTCTAGGACAAAAATGTATCGAGTTAAGAATTAAAATTGTTTGGAGTGCAAAAGGTTAATTTATTTAGGTCTGGTACGATTTTTATTACAATATATAGGTTCCTATAAAGGCAATTCTATAACTTCAATAAAAATCTGAAAACGGTCATTTTAGCAGCTGTGGTAGGTTTAGTGTTAACAGATGTATTATTAATTTCGCTGTTTACAAATCGTAAAGACTATACCTACATTTTGGATCATTTGGTTCGCATTTAATACGGTTCATTATGGCAACGAATTTCCTAGTGAAGTTGTCATGGACATTTAACATTGGATAGTTATCATTATATTTAATCTCTGCTTTTCATAATCAATGTAGACAATTTCTGTATTTCATAAAAATTCGCAGTCCACTCGTTAAATATTTACTAAATAAATGAAAAATAGTAATCTAGTTCGAATAAAAATCAGTTACATAGACTGATTCATACCGTTTCAGAATACTTAAGAATTAACCCTTTATGGGGCCGTGTAACTTTCAAGTTATATGTTAATATATCGACATTTTACCAAACGATTTTAATTTTTTATAAAATAATGTATATATCTAAATTATATAATGTCTGTGAGGTAACAAATAACAATATTGATAGACAGCACCATCAACCTGAAATATCAATAGTCTGCAGATAGGAACCAATGGAACCATCTTGTGCAATTTACATTATTTGTCCTTCTATCTATACTATTATATTCTATCCATAAAACGAAACAAAACGTACAAAATAGCTTTGGGTTTGCATACCAATATTATTTGATTGCAATTTTAATAATCACTTTGTTACTATTTGTATATGATACGGCTTTGTAACATTCAGGTTACAGTAGGCTATTATGATAGATTTTGGTATATTTAGTATATATTTGGTACATACAGGGTGGTTGGTAGCTGGTAGTACAAGCGAAAAGGGGGTGATTCTACATGAAAAAATAGGCTTTGTTTTCGAGAAAATTGACTTTGAATTAAAAATTTTTTTACTTTAAAATAATCGAATACGTTAGAAAGTGTTCATAGAAATTTAATTAGAAGAGCAGAAGTGTGTGTTCGGCAGAATGGGCAACATTTTCAGCAATTTTTGTAATAATAAACTTTGTGATTACTTCGTAATTTACGTGTCCCATCGAGACAACGATCTACAGTGAGATCCGTTATAACGAAACATGATCAAGTGCATGCGTACTTTGCGAAAATTCAAAGTCGATTTTCTCGAAAACAAAGCCTCAAACTAAATATTTTTATTCTGTATTTTCGACTTATTTTTTCATGTAGAATCACCCCCTTTTCGCTTATACTACCAGTTACCAACCACCCTGTATATTCTATTTTCAGAGTTAAATATAATATTCCCAAAATATGGATACATAATCCCATAAAATTAATAGAGGAATTAGAATTAGAATCATTAACGGTGATAGATCCGAAGATTCTTTATTACATTCTGAGTCCAATGAAGATCATCCAGTAGTATTTACCAGACGACGCATAAATATTGTTGACAGTGACGATGAATTTAGTATCGAATCATCATTGGATAAGGAAAATTGAGGACCACAAAAAATTGTTTAGCAATCAGTACCCCAGACGAATAATAGTTGTCATCGCCCTTGGAAAGGAGATTCCCCTGAAGACCCCGACGGACCCTACTCTTCTGTGATTTTCGAAAACTATTTGACAGTGACATTATAAGCGATATAGTTAACTATACCAATACTGTGCACTGCAGTGTGATCCAACAAAGGGATTCTAAAAATAAAGTGTTCCAAATGCAACGTACATCTATTTTTAACGCCAAGTGCAAACTGTTTTATGGAATTTCACCCTTAAGCATTTATGCACAGAAGTGCAAACATCGTAAGCTGTTGTTACTGGCAAGTTACACAGTTACAAATGATAATAAAATTGTTTGAACTGGTAAATTTCTTTTAATTTGCATATATAGGTTTGTAATTGTTGATTTTCCGTTGCATACATTTTTTTATGTTTAAGTAAAAAATTCGACCCATAGAGGATTAACCCCTTGCCCTACAATAACGAATCAGACTCGTGATAAAGATTCCGAACAGAATCTTCGCAATGTGTATGTCCTTAATTTTCTATAAATCGAAATAAAATTTTATCTAATTATTGCTCGTATACAGTCATTGGAGAATTGCTACGTCCGCGGTAGCTAAAAAATTTTCTTTTCTTTTTGTCGTTCTTTGGAAAACGAAGAACGTCTAGTTACTGTTACCACAAAATAAATCGTAGGGCATGGGGTTAACTCCCATCTAATGCAGTTTTTCAGTACCTTTACTCTAAAAAAATTTCGTTTTCATGTTTAAACAACTGGTATTGACATTTTCCCGAAATTTAAATTACTTTCGTTGCACAATGACGTTTCCGGATTTACCTCGTCGACCCTGTATAGCCAAAAGTCAAACTTTCAGATTCCGACGTGCAATCTTCCGGTGGAGAGGAGCGAAAATAAGGCTGCGTTGAAAGAATTCTCTTATTCATTGGCACTACTTTCGGAATCGGGGGTGGTTGGTTGAGTTAATATTTGTCGTGGCGCGGGTGGTGAATTGGGGTGGAAAAGAGCAAGAGAGGGTGACCGGGAGGAATGAGAGAGAAAAAGGAGAAGGGCATAGAGGATTCGACGCGTACATATAAAGCGGCACACATAAAGGCTTAGGTGGCTGCACCACCGCTACCTACATGGAAATCTAATCACAGCAACCCCTGCGTTGGGCCTCGCGTTACCAACCGCCAATGTAACTAAACTAACGAAATTCAGTTAGGCACCGTCCGCACATCGCCGCCGCAGCTCCTCGTCAAACCGAATCCAGTACCGCCAGTTCACCCTCACCGCATGTCAGTACCACAAGCGGAGCGAGACCTCTCGACATAACGAAGTAAAATGCGTTAAAGATTTCCAGACACGTCGGTTGATTTATTTTTCTTTTAGGTGCACTTGACAGAAACTGACGTCGCACTCTATCTCTTTTCTCCCGATCCTTTGGTTCAATTTGTTTCGTTTGGACGCTCGAGCGATTATGCACACCACCGTTCATAAGTATTTCGATACTTATACGCTTTTCGTTATTTCGTCTGTGAATCTCACGTAAATGTGTAATAATTGATCGTTAGCAACTTGTGAATATCGGTACTGAACTATTGGAACTATTTGTTAAGGAGAATCAAGTTTCACTCCAATATATAATTTAAAGTTCGCTCCTATAAATTAGAGCGCCGTGTATGAAACATTTGTAAATCGAGTGCATTTTGTTAATATCGATTTATACATTTCTTCATTCTTCAATTCGTTGCCACATAATAAAACACGTATTAAAATCACGCTCCAGATTTAGATTTATTAATTAGCATTCCGAGCTGCTCCGTTTCTACACTATTAACACTTTAACTGCCGAACCAACAACCTCAAAAATTCAACAAAATGAAAATAATTTATACGATGAAGCGACGATTGTAAATTTAGAACGTATGACACAAAGTTATCCTTCAACCTTTTTATATACTCCAGATATCAACTAAATTGAGTGTAACGAATATATTAATGTACAAATTTATTTTTAAACATGGATAAACAATTCTGTCACCCATATATGGCTGACGTGGCAGTCAAAGTGTTAAACAACGAAAGTGACTAGTTTATATTGCATTTTGAAAATATTAAGACTGTCTAGTAAGTGGGTAAAGTAGATAGTAAGTGCCCATAAAAGTATCCCCACAGTCTCAATAATTGCCAAAATAAAAATTCGACATAGTCATTTTGTTCTTTACGCGGTTCTCTTTTATGTGCATTCACAAATTCGTAGAGATGTAACGAAGCACAGATGTATTAGTATATTGGATACTATCATATTTCTTTTAACGTATTCGTGACTAAAAATGTTACAGAATAGAACAGATAATTTATATCTTTTATGCTGCTAAATATACTTCATTGCTTAACTGTTGATTAGAAAAGAATAAAATTTGATTTCGTTTACAAGCAAAGGTATATTATTTGTACTATTATATATTTATATTATTATTATATTATCATTATATTATTATGTCTTTACCGTAAAAAATGTTACTGGTAAAAAACAATTTATACGTTTTTCACAGCTACATTTAATTCAATGCTTCCATATTGATTAGAAAATAATAAAACTTGATTCCACCTAAAAAGAAAGGCATAACAGATATATTTGTTAAACTTTGTTTAAAATCTTCATCACGAGTCTGACTTGTTATCACATGAAAAGGAG
>CM052091.1:4288071-4328091 GCA_028453745.1 Agapostemon virescens | reverse complement strand
ATATAAAAATATACTCAAATATATTACAATGTACTCAAAAATATTAGAATATACTAGAATATACCAAAATATATACGAATATACTAAAATATACCTAAATGTACTAGAATGTACCAAAATATATTAAAGCGTACTAGAATATACTCGAATATACTAGTATCAAACTAAATTGAAACACAAACAGGAACAAAATATAGTTCATATTATATGCAAGTAATTTATACAATTCTAGTACTAACTAAGTAGTTATCAACTGGTAACCCGAATCATTTTAAGACTGTAGATTTTAGCGTAAAAACGGATAACTACTATACAAGAGGATATATGAATAATAATTATTATTATAATTTCAAGTTAGGAGAAAATTGGTGATACAATATGGTTTCAGTAAAAATTTGCAAACAAAGCCAATCGTATTATTGACATCTCATTAATATTTCAACAGATTCGATATTTTCTGATAAACTAATCTAGTCAGATTAATGATAAAATATTTAAAACAAAATCTCTAAAATAGGAATAATACTCCTTTATTACAAAAGGAACGTCTACTTAAACATAGTCATACAATAACTGTGAATTTTTTCACTCGTCCAGGAAATTATCACAGATCAAAGACTTTTGTAGTCATTGTGCACAATTTTCAAAGAAAAGAATAAAAGGAATCCGTCAGCTTATAAACCATTAGCGAAATAGAATTTACAATATAATCGATTAATATAACTGTTTATTTTAAAATGTGTCTACGCATGTTATATTTTCAAAAGCAAACTTCTGCAATCGTCCAATAACGCCAAAGAAAATCATATAGCAAGTTAATTCCCACAATGAAGTTAATTTCAACAGTAAAGACCAGAACAGTTTCTGAGGCAACCGGTCGCAGAGAAATCCAAGCTGACAGATCAGCAAAGAGTTAATAAAGGCACGTTGGGTAGAATTGATTGACGGCCAATGATCAGGGGCTACCTTCAGTTGATTTTGACCAACCAAGTGAGTCACACTATTCACCCCGGGAAATAGGCTGCTGACCGAGCCCCCGATCACCCCTTCGCGTCTTCTTTCTCCCCTCGTTTAACAAACAAGACGGCCGTTTTCTTACCGTAATAATAAACCCACCCTCGGCCAGGTTCCCGTAATGAAAGACTTAGAAGACTCGATCAAACTCGACGCGAACCGCTTAATCTGGTAAGCCCCACGGAGAAACGAGCTCGAAGTGCCGAGGCTAACTTGCCGGATTGATGAGCCTCTGCCTTTGCCTTCGCCTCTGTCTACCTTTCGCTGTTCGGTCAACAAGTTAATTCTGATATTTCGGACCCGGATCCCCGAATAATCCGGTCGGACTTTCGCCTGTCCGACGCTCGGTTCCTCCTACATCGACACCGTCGTCGTTTGTTTCATCGAGCACGATGCATGAATACCGATTCAACTTTTACCGATCAACATGTCTTCCTTTCCCTTCGTGCATTGTTCCGAGAAACGCAGTCTCTCACTCTCGCGACAATATGGTCTCCGCGAGGGTTGCACGGCGCGGAACCTTGGCGGCGGATTGTGAAACGATGGTTTCTCAGATTTTGTAAGGAAATTTAACGCGTTGGCTAGCTGCGTTTATTTCGGCAATAGCCTCCAATAGCCTTCAGTAGCCCCCATAAAGTATAGCCTACAATATTCTGGTTAGCTATTAACCCCTTGCCCTACGAGTCAGACTCGTGATCAAGATTTCGAACTGAATCTTCCAAACATGTATTTCTTTAATTTTATTTAACACTTTAACTGCCCGATCAATAACCTCAAAAATTCCACAAAATCAAAGTAATCCATTTGATGAAGCAACAATTTAAAATTTTAAATGTATAACACATAGTTATCCTTCAACCTTTCCGTATTCTCCAGATTTCAACTAAATTTAATGCCACGAATATATTAATGTACACATTTATTTTTAAACATGGGCAAATAATTCTGTCACCCATATATGGGTGACATGGCAGTCAAAGTGTTAAACGGAAATAATATTTTATTTAATTTTTGAGCGTATATGGTCATTGGAGAACATCTAGGCACACGGTAATTACAAATTTGTCCTTTCCTTTTTGTCGTTCTGTGGAGGACAAAGAAAGTCTAGTCACTGTCAATCATCTCGATCACCCTCTTCAGATTTTGTGTCGAAAAATCCCAGTACATTTCGAGCGCTGTGGACAACTGAATATATGCAAATGTATTTTATTTTTTTATAAATTTTACAATTATTTTATTTGTTTTATTTTATTTTTATTAGGTAACGCGGATTAATCCTTAGCACTCGAATGGTGTCTCCGAGGAATCATTGACGAATGCTACACAATTATTTAAAACAACTTTTACATCATTATGTTTATATCTAAGAAATTAGTAAATATTTAACTGCTGTAAAACAGTAAACAATTCCGTATGTATAAGAAGTCTTCGGTTACCCCATACAGATCAGATTAGGTCATAAATTTGTTGAAGTATGGCGAGCATTGACAGTGTCCAGTGACCTTAGTCTTCACTCTAGGCATTAAGCAAAACACCCTTTGCCACTTTTTTTCTATCAATTTTAATATTTCCACTTCTCCACCATTTTCACCACTTCCAAGCACCACATCCACCATTCATACAAATTTTTTCCTCAAAGCTCCGCCTACGTTTTCTTTCCACCTCCGCCATTAAAATTCTACCCCTACAATTTAAGTTAGACTTCGAGGCATTCAGAGAGCGAGCGAATATTCATTCTTCTCACGACTTTCACCTAGCAAACAACGATCTGTTTGTACACACTCAACCAACCTTTTAATGTATACTATTCCTTAATATTACTCTCAGTGTATAATTCATGCGATCGTCAAACTTGAGTCCCAAGCAGCGCGATCACGCTCTTCAGATTTTGTGTCGAAAAATCTCAGTACATTTCGAGCGTTGTGGACAATTGACGGGGCAGTTATCAACCGTTGAAGTAGCTTGCTTACAATCAGATTTACTGACGCACGTACATCGCACAGCTCCTTTTTTTAACCCCTTGATGTACAAATAAAATGGAATTTGAACAGTTTAAATGCACGCTCGGGAACAAAACATTTTATTTAAAAAATTTACATTGCATTAACATAAGCATTATAAATAGCTATGTCAAGCAGATGAAAGAACATTTTTTTATATCCCTTGGATCTCGAATCGAATCGAAATCGATGCACAATTTTCGGCGTCCGCCAGAGACAGCTCTCGACGTCTCGGAGACGTTAAAGTCTACAATGGCACATGAAATGGATGACGTCTAACGGACGTCATTGTATGTCAAGGAGTTAATGTAAATAATACGAATAAAACATTTTGTATTTGATCGTTATCTTCTCAATAATTTTTATCGAACAAAACTTGAAATATTTAACAACTTACAGTATACATATATAGTAATACAGATGTATTTCATAAAATAAGGAATTACAAATTATTTATTGTGTTAGGAACAAACAATTTAAATGGAGAACAACACTTATAATTTGTAATATCGGTGTTTATCAAAACATATTGGATGAATTCCTATTTTACATTGCACACAAATTAAATGTGATCTTTTTACTTCATTTGTGGTGCTGCAGACTACGTATCGTCGCAAGTTACGTTGTGGCAACTTTACTAAACCAAATGTACTTTTCTTTACGTGACCACGTGCTTTCTTTTCGTCCATCCACTCACACTCAATTTCAAAAATAATATTCGAAATAAAATCTAACCGATTCATTGCTTTACCTTCAAGTCTTCCCTTGTGGATTATATGAGCCGTTTATTTTGAAACTAGCCTAAGTCCATTTATATTTAAATTGAGATATTTAAGGGTTTGTGTTTCAATGTAATTAAAAATATACGTACAGAATACTAATGAGTCATACTGCTTAAGTTTATCTAAAGGTATTAAATTTATAGTTCCTATTAAAATAATGGCAATTATTAAGTGAATAATATGTGTGTTTTTACCAAGAATGGAGTTAGGCTACTTTCAAAATTAACAACCAGATTCGTTATAAAGTTTGAAGAAACCCAAGTCCATTCAACATAATTTAAGACGCTTCAAATTTTGTGTGTGTGAAAGGGATTTGAAGAAATCATGATGTTCCGGTGGTATATATTCTGAAGACGAATATTGTTCTATAATTCTCTTTCTTTTCGATTTTCTTTGAAATCGTTAGTTACTAATTCTTCTTCATTACCTGAACTAAATGGTCTTGTCGTTCTATTCTTCCCCATGGGTGAAATAATTTTTAAAATTTAATATTAAATTTTAAGTTTTATATTTAATTGTAAGTACATAATATGTATATTGCGTAAATTTTGTTTAACTGCATTAATTAAACGTACTGATTATTCAACTAATGCAAAAACTAATCCAAAAACTGAGGTCAACTTGTTAAATACTAATTAATTAAAATTACCTTCATCACTGCCTTCGGACATTATCAATGGTAAATATCTTAATTTAAGTATAAATGGACTTAGGCCACTCTCAAAATAAACGGCTCAATTATTGAACTAACTCTGAAAACTTATATGTCCAGAATTATCGTATTTACTCGGAGTATAAGTAACCTTAAATGCTTTATTGATAGATAACTTGAAGTTGAACATGTAACCACGGGCAACCGGAAATAATTGACAAATGCACTTAGGCCACTTTCAAAATAAACGGCTCATATATGACACGAAATAAAAGAAACGCTATCGCGTCGCAATCGACGCGTATTTCAGAATTTTTCAAGGTCTATTGTCCATAATTGAAAACTTTTTAACCGATCTTTCAAAGCTGACAGGAATTTTTATTGAGAATCCTCAAGGCATCTTCAGTAACGTTATCTAATAATTTTGTTACAAACTAGGTTACAGACAAGGTCCATTATCCATAATTGAAAACTTTTCAATAGATCTCTCAACGCTGACAACAATTTTTATTTTAAATCAACATGACATCCTCAGTAACGTTATCTAATAATTTGGTTATAAATTACAATGTAAAAGCAGTTTATTAGGCTTCATTTTGTTACAGTTCAACTATTGAAAGTCTTAATAATAGCCTTCCGGTCGGCGAAGTGTTAGAGCAAGCGCCATCGCGCCGCTTGGGTCTTTTCGTACTCATTTAGAGAAAGCGCGGTTGCGTAGTTCGAGATTTTTCGATAGTGTTTTTTCAATACCCCTTCGGACTCAAAAGGTTAACCCTTTGCTCTTGAAATAATTCCAGCAGAACAAACAAGTCGAAATGACTTGTTACTGATTTTTTCTTTTAGATCTTATTAAAATTATGAGACTGTTTGCATGAAAACGTTTCATGTGAATTTTTTTATTGTAGCACATGTTAACCCTTAACACTCCAAGCAATTGTAATTCCAAAATCGAAACATCCTTTTGACGTAAAATAATTCCATTGTACATGGTTAAATTTCCTTTCGTAAATATAAAGTTTATTACTATTACTCGTACGTGCAACATCTCAATTTTTACCGATTCCTTAAATTCAAACGGAGCAATGTAAAAGCTGTTTTAACTAATAGTAAGGGAATTTTTAGTATCGCCTCAGAGGCGCCATTGGAGCGCTAAGGGTTAACCCGTTGCCATATTGTAACGTGTCGGACTCACGTCGGAGATTATATGAGCCGTTTATTTTGAAAGTAGCGTAAATCCCATTGTGAGCGTTTCAAATGGATATATAAAATATTGTGCAATAAAATTTTATGAGAACTCAGCTTCATGTTTAAATGGCGTTAAGAAGAAATAATTTATTGTTTGTCCCTTAGGAATTTTACAAAATCATAGAAAAGTGTCGAAAGAATAAGTTCATTCTAAATGAAATGAAACGTAAGAAGTTCATTTCACCTAAACCTCTAGAAAACGCGACTTTTAAAAAGCTAAGAAACACTGACGGTAAAAGAGTAAATTGGTTTAAAATATGATGCATGAGATTTTTGAGAAACGATTTATATAAATTATTCTACAAAACGACAATGAACGAGGATGCACCATTCAACACATTAGATTTACTACAACAACGGGAGAAGACCGAAAAACTTTAATAATATCAAGTTGGCACCACTATACGCGAAAAAAACGAGACCACTCACATACTTAAAATATAATGACTCAATGGATTTGTTACATTATAAACCACCTGCACATCACAGTTATTTTAAATCCCTTCCGCATACACAAACTAAAGAAGACTGATTAAGGTTGAATATTTTTTTGACTTTATAACATAAAAGTGTATACATTTATTTTAATTTCAAGGGAAATTTACTTTTCCTATGGACTTGTGCTTTCTTAAGAATTGAAAACGTCGTTTCATTGATTTTTAAAATGGCGCAAGTCTATTCATAGCCATCAAAAACATTATTTCTTCAATAATGTTAATTATGCTAATTGGGATGATAAATTTGACACCTTTAGAAACCCAGAAACATTATTCTATTATGTTATCTGTTATCCATATTTTTAAATTTAATCCAACGCAAACCCTTCAATATCTCGAGTCGAACATAAATGCACTTACGCCACTTTCAAAATAAACGGCTCATATATGCTTTCTACTTTAATTCATGTCAATATCGAATTGTATGTAATATTGCTTTATCCATCTATCGCTATCCCTCGAGTAATTTCGATGATTTACTTGAATTTGTAGAATGCAAGTACATAAGAATATTTTCTGTAAAAAGGACTTTGTATTTTTTAAACACCTTAGATAATACTGATCATTGACTTCACCTCGTTCCGAATTGTTCTTTTTTCAAAGTTCAAAATGATTAGAACTTCTTGACTTTAACAATTTCCTAATAGAAACATGTTTACATTCGTTTTAATACTTAAATGCCAATAACAATAAAATAAACTGTTAATTTCCATGCTTGTCAGATTCTATTCTGAATCTTCACTACGAATTTGACTAATCAAACTATGGAGTTATTGCATTTATGACAAAAATGAATAAAATGTATACATATTCCTTGGAATAAGAGAATTAATAAAATTCTTGAAGCAAGAAAATAAGTAAACTACATTTATTTGTCTCGTAAAGGATTACAGAAGTTTAAATTTTCTTTCTTAAGACTCTCAGCTATGTATCTAGAAAATCATTGACAATTCAACTTATTATGTACTTGACATAACAAGCCAATTTTTATTAATTTTAAAGTATGCTGCAGATTACGTGTCAGACACCACATTTTTGCAGGAGAATAGAAATTTTTGTTACAAACCTGAATTAATTCTCTTATGAATTCTAATTATATTCTTACAATGTTTATAAATTTTGCTATAACTGGTGACACAAACTCACATATTTTATTAAATTTATAAATTTACGTGATTTTAGGTGCAAATCGAGGAAGGTCTCCAGCATCCGCCGCGGTGGACCACTTCGAAGTACATCAAGGCACCCATATACTTCAAGTAAGTCTACAATTTGATCGACTGCTTCAAAGTCATTAAACTTAATTCGAACAAATCTGCATAAACTACAATAACTATAATTTAGATTTCAATCACGAAAGCAATTAAGTATACCCATCAATGTGTTAACACTAAAGTATTCTACACGAAAATATGCGAAAACGTTACTAAAAAGATTGTTTCGAGTGTAAAAAATTAATCCGTGTCTAAAAGAACGCTACAAGTTAAAATTTCGGCTTTGAAATTTAGTTCTTTGACAGAAAAAGTAAATAAATTCCTTTACCAAAACTTAATACGTTCGCTGCCATCGTTACACGTACGCAACGTTCACAATCTCACAATTTACATAAACAAACGCGAATTGATTTACGCAATTCGCATAACGTACATAATATTCAAAGATCTCATCTGATTGCTTCTGTTAAGTGATTTTAATTTCTTGCAAAGAAAGTTCATGTACTAAGAAATTTTGACTGTAAAGATAAAAAACAAGCAAACGGTGTTAGCGAACTTATTAACATTAAACTTATGAGATCTGTCAAAATAACATCTTCTAACATTCTTAATCGACAATTGACGATATGATACAGATTCATCCATTAGGAATTATTCCACAAATTTATATCAGTGGTTACGTATTAACACTTTGATTGCCATTACACCCTCACATGGGTGACAGAATTATTTTGTCCATGTTTAAAAATAAACTTATACGTTGATGTATTCGTTGCACTAAATTTAGTTGAGATCATGGAGAATATAAGAAGTTTGAAGAGTAACTACGTGTTACAGATTTTAAATTTTCGATTGTTACTGCATTAAATAAATTACTTTGATTTTGTGGAATTTTTGAGGTTGTAAAGTGTTAAAAAGTTGACTAGAAATTTATACAGATACATTTTCCTTCTTCTTACAATGTAATGTAAAATAATAATGGTGTTAACAAACTTATTCATACTAAGCTTATGGGCACTGTCAAAATAACAGCTTCTAACATTCTTAATAGACAATTGACGATATCATACAGATTCATCAATTAAGAATTATTCCACAAATTTATATCAGTGGTTACGTATTAAAACATAGGCTAAAAATTTATATAGATACGTTCTCGTTATTCTTACAAAGTAATGTAAAATAATAATGGTGTTAACAAACTTATTCATACTAAGCTTATGGGCACTGTCAAAATAACAGCTTCTATCATTCTTAATGGACAATTGACGATATCATACAGATTCAGCCATTAGGAATTATTCCATAAATTTATATCAGTGGTTACGAGTAAGGCTAAAAGTTACATACTCGATATTCTTACAAAGTAATGTAAAATAGTAATGGTGTTAGCAAACTTATTAACCAGTCAACTGCGGAATTTAGATTTAGCAATCCCTCATAAGCTGCGGAATTAAAATTGAGCAACGACGAGAATACACGTCAAACACAAGGCAAATGCTTCTGTTGAAAATTGTAATAAAAATTAAAGCAAATCGAGGAAAATTTACATTTTTATTCGATAAAAAATTAACAGTTCATTGTTGGAAAAGTTATCGTTACTAAAAACTGAAAGATCGTCTAAAAAATAATGAAATTCATAAACAAGAAACATTAAAGAGTATCCAATATACTAGAGAGAATAATCAAATTTTCTTTATAAAATATAAAGCAGTGTTATTAATAATAAAAAGGAAACCTATTGTGAAATGACATTTTTGTTACAACTTATTGAAATTCTGAGTTTTCATAGTAACTGGTATTATTTTATTTTACACGAAGAATACACACGTCAATCGCATTACAATGAAGATTTTGATTGACGTACATATACGTCGAACGTAGTTAACTGGTTAACACTATGCTTATGGGATCTGTCAAAATAACTGCTTCTAACATTCTTAACACTTTAACTGCCGAACGAACAATGTAAAAATTCCACAAAAGCAAAGTAATTTATTTAATAAAGCAACAATGTCAAAATTTATAATGTATGACGAATGGTCACTTTCAAGCTTCTTGTATTCTCCAGAGATCAACTAAATTGAGTGTAACGAATATATTAATGTAAAAATATACTTTTAAACATGAACAAATAATTCTGTCACCCACAAGTGGGTGACATGGCAGTCAAGATGTTAATGGTCAATCGAAGATATCATACAGCTTCATCCATTAGAAATTATTCCACAAAATCAGTAAAACTTCATATAGATACATTCTCGTTATTCTTACAAAGTAACGTAAAATAGTAATTGTTAGTGTTCCGTAAACCTACTGTTAAACTATCCAGCCTCGATAAAGAAGCAAGCAAAAGCTATAAAGTCTCGGTTCGCATGTCGCAGGTGATAAGTCGAGGTAGAAATCCCAATAAACTTAATAAAAATTTCATGTCCCCGTTGGTTGGAACTCCCTCGGTCTTAACTCTCGGAACAGTTTCCGTTCAAGCTTCACAACATTACGAACGAAACATAGACTGGTTCCGCAAGATTAGAGAGATATAAAAAACAAAAAAAAAAAAGAACTGTCGAACTGAAAGAACCTCGAAGAGAGTGACCTAACCGAGGGAGGTCCAACGAAGTCTGGAGCCAGCGTCCCGGAAGCAAAAGCGATACCAGCGGCGTTGGGCGTCGCAACCGGGCGGTGGTTCCGGCTGGAAAGAGCACAGCATAATCCGCGGCACGATAGCTCCAATATTTTTCGTTTCAGTCGCTGGACGGCTTCGCGATGGCGGTCGCCGCTGATGGACGGTTCCTGTACATATCCGAGACCGTCTCAATTTACCTTGGACTCTCACAGGTGAGTGTGTAGCAGGCAGCGTGTTGTATAGCGTCGGGTTCGTAGCGTCGTTGTAAGCGTGACTCGTTCGCGGGGATGTTGATGGAAGGTCGGTCTCGGGACTGGGAACATGGAGGAACGCGACGGGGGCGGTATAGAGGCCGGGGGCAGAGAGATAGGTGACGGTGGGAAGGTGGAGGAGAGGGTGAAATGAAGCGGAAGACATATAAGACACAAGCATGCACGCGAAGCTGGCACGTATGCGAGCCGGAAGGGCAAAGATAGTGGCGAGGGAAGACGGCCGGTGGAAAAAGGAGAAGCTGAATGAAGAGGGAGAACGGAGAGAACGAAGAAGAGTGGACGACGGAGTTGGTGGTTGCTGTCGCTGAGAACGAAAAGTAGCGAAGAGAAAGGGAAGCAAAAGGGAAGGAAGGCTAGAAGAGAAGGAACGTGGTTGGTACAGAGAGACAGAGAAAGAGGTGGATAAGGACGAGAGAGGTCAAGGGAGGAAAAGAGGAGAAGGTTGTATGAGTTGGCGGCCATACTGGCTGGCACCAAGCATGACATAGACGAGGGAAGGATGGGTGGTTGGAGGCGGGGGTGGTCGCATGCGGCTCACGTAGCCTCTGCACGGCGGCGTGTTCGCCATTCCTAATGCCGCCCGTGAAGGTAGATGGAGAAAAGAGAGAGAGAGGAGGGGAGCAGAGGGATACAGAGGGGAATAGACAGAGAGTGAGAGAGAGAGATGGAAGGAATGAGAGAGTGAGAGAAAGAGAAAGAGGGGAAGGGGAGAGAGAGAGATAGATAGAGGGACGCGATAGCGGGAGGAACAGGAGGTGCACGGGAGGTGACCGGTGTACCAGCTCGGTTCTGCGAGACTCGTGGAGCAATCAATAGGGTGTTTCGGGGATTCGGGAAACCGGCGCCGACGTTGCCACAAACATGGCCGCCGGCAGCCCCTGCGTTCCATAGGTATTCCTACGTGCCAGAACCGGGCACCGGAATGCGCGAAACATTCTGAACTCCGACGCTTTCCAACCACGGGAAAGAGACAATCTTTTTCGAAGAAAGACCTCCTTCTATCTGTTGTACGAAATCCCCAAGAACCACCGACGCTCCCAACTTCCGTTTCCTCTTCGACGACGATCTTTAATTGCAAGCCTTTTAATAGGTCGCGGGCTTAGACCGAGGGACGGTACCGCGGGTACCGGCGCGGTGGTTTTATTATTCCGCGGGCAAGTTCGATTGAAATTAAAGTTTCCAAGCTGATGAAATTGACTTCCGTCGGAATTAAGAGTTTCGTTCCCCGGGCGGGAACCGTGCACCTCCGCGCCGGTAATCTACTCCGCAGGATTTACATACCTTGTCTTTGAGCCGTTCGAGAAATTCTGATCAGAGAATCCATCTATGCGACGCACGTAATGATGGATTTAAGTTTATTTATTTTGAAAATGTTGACGACGATGTTGTCATTAAATTCTAGAAGAGATATTGTTGCTGCGTAAACGTTATTTGCGTTTCGAAGCCGATAAACGAACGTGCTCAACCACAAATGTGAATGGAATATAATTTTATGTGACGTATGATTTTATAATCAATTAACTAATACGAAAAATAGTTTTCAAGTATATCCTACGAATATTTACGAGTATTTTCTGCCGCCATGTTGTGTACCAGAGTATGGATATCAATCGTACGATATATTGTATTTCCGAACTTTTATAAACTATTATAGCGGTGGGAACATCGTTTCAGTGAAGAGAAAGTTTTACATTTCTCTTCTTAATGCAATCCATTCAATTATATTCTGTTCCCACTGCTTTATGTTTATTTTTGCTACGCAACTTTCTTTCAAGTGTTTTCTATTCACTGATCATATAAAGAATTCTACTGTTAAATTTATTAGTATAATGTCTAAGTTTACGAAAAGTTTCTTTAAATGTTTACAGAAATCAAAATTGTATAGGTTCCCGTATTAATTACGCTCCGTTAAAATATTCCGTTATCGAAGGAATCTTGTTTTTATTAATTAATTTCAACACATGTATTGTATCGATATAAGAACTTCATAGTTAATCGTTTAAAGAAGATGTTATCTCGTTCGGAAGTTATTCAAGTTTGTTCACGTATGCTCCATTGGAAGTATAAAAGGTTGACCCCAGTCAGAAACTTTTTTCAATTCAATTCCTAAGAGAAAAGTTAGGATTATCATAAAGACATTGGTCAGATGTCAAGCATCAAAGTTAGCACAGTTTATTTCATTCTTTTCATTCAAGTTCATAGAAATGGACAGAAAACACAAGTAACCGTAATGGTATTACTACTTTTATCTTTTCTATCAGTTTCCAAATTAGTGCACCTACATACACCTTTCTACAATTCTATTAATCTTAATTGATTCTGTTGATAATTTTTTATATATCTCTAAACTCTTTATATTATACGAATTAATCCTTTCACGAAAAGGTATTAAAGTATCAGTTAACGAATATTCATAATAATCTATTTATCATGCACTTGTGACGGTTATCAAATTAATCTGTTAAAGTAAACATTATGACAAAATCACAAGTAATCGCAAATCTCAAAGATTGCGGTTTAATTAGACCACCAGAACTAAGCTTATTGATTATAAAAAGTGCGATGTTTATCATATTATTTCTTCGATTTGTCGTTCAAAACTTTTCTAAAATGTTGGGATGGTTTACATTTAATAATTGCAGAAGATTCTTTTAACAAATATCCTTTTGTTAATCATTAGTTTCTATGCTATTTCCGTGTATCATTATAATTTTGTTCGTCAGTCGTTTTATCACGAACACCCTAACGAATATCATTATTGAAATTGTTTATATTTTACTTTACCCATTTAACCAGTTTTTTATAAACATTTTACATTATGCATTCGTTCCAGAATAGTTTATTTTTCTTTTTATTCGTATTCAACGTTGTTATTAAATAATATAAGAAGTAGAATTAATTTCAAATATTTTATTTAAGCAGAAAAGTTTATATGATACTTTGTTAGGGTTTTAGAATATAAGTAGCATTCGCCACGATAAATTTTAACTGTGTAATACTGGATTCCTTAGTTAAATTAGATTATTATTGAGTACTTCTGAACATGTTCGTCATAGATGCGTCGATAATTTAAACCTTAAAGTACAATATAACATTCTATAAATTAACTAAATTTATACAAATGTTTTATACTTTATAAAAACGATGAGCACACATGTTAATAATAACTAACAAACGACTGTTTATAGAATTCATATAAAACGTAAAAATGTGCTTTTAAATAATAATATCCCTAAAAATTATGATAGTATATTTTTGAAAGTGAATTTTCATTTCATCCGTACAAATTGACACTACTAATGGAAAACTGGGTAAGAAATCTTTAGCTATGAATTTACTTATGAAACTATGAATTTGAAATTTATTAAGCGACTTCTAGTAAAAAAAAATGAAAAAGAGATGCAGGATATTTATAAAAAATGTATCCGTACTAGATATGTGGCTTACACCTCTTAAGTGGCCATAGAATACTAATTCAATGACAAAACTTTCTTCGGTTACTGTTGTATAAAACTTTTGCTAACATATCCCTGAAATTTGTTTAATAAAATGTAACTAAAGACATCATAACTGGTAACACATTTGCTTATTCAAGTGAGGATTCAATAGAACCTCAATCATTCAAACCGACAACGTTTGAATTCTACAATTCAGCGTACTCGAATACAATACAATTCAATGCGCAAATTGGTGAATACTTAATTTAACACTGTAGCTAGGAGTAACCGTTTTATTATCCAACCACTGATGGTCCATTGATTAGTACAGATAATCGAGGCTCTTCTACTGTTTCGAAAATGAAACAAGCAAATATGATCTAAATCGTATTGTCTTTGGTGTCATTTCAGTCAGAAAAGGGCCACAAACTTTCTATTTAATTTTAATTCAAGAAATTGACTTATCTTTATATTTTTAATCTTTCGTACAAAGAATTATTACAAACAAAACAGTTTGATCATTGCATTAATTTTGTCTCACCGATACAATACCGTCTTTGATATCATTTCAATAAAAAAAGGACCACAAATTTTTTATTTAATTCTAATTTATGAAATTGAATTATATCCTTATATTATTAATCTTTCGTATAAAGAATTATTAGAAACAATACAGTTTGATCTTTGCATTAATATTGTCTCACCGATATACTACTGGTACACGACTGGTACACGACATAAATAACATTTTAGTCCAAAAATTCTACGTGGATCGAGATGTGTAAATGAGTCACGAACAAACTGCAGATTTTGTATATTTATGGCTAAAACGAGTAATTGTAATTGTAAACGATAAAGATCTTAAAAATTTCGGACTTTTTACCTATTCAAATCATCGAAGAAAGAAAGTGCTAAGCGGTTTCTATTTCTTGTAACAGTTTTAGAAAATTTTTGTTTTGCGTAAAAATCCGCAGTTTAATAATGAAGAATTGAGAATTGCGTTTTCGAATATAGATAATTGCCGGTGCTTAAATTAAAACAACGTGTGTGTTTCGATTTCAGGTAGAGATGACGGGATCAAGCGTTTTCGATTATGTTCATCAGCAAGACCACGCGGAAGTCGCCGAGCAGTTAGGTCTCGGTTTAACATCGTCGACCAATTCTTCTGGTCCGCACTCTTCGAGCTCCGGATTGGCGTCGCCAAGTAGCGCGGCGTCTGAAGAACACGGTTCGTCGTCCACTGCGAATCCCGACGGTAACTATTTATATCGTTTTACTCAGACGACGCATCTCGTCGCTTAACTACGCCGTAATAAAGTCATCAGAATTGAGATTATCGACTGATAAATTCTTAACGATTACGATCGAGTCTGGCATATTCTCGAGGAAGAGACGTGGAAATACACGGGCGAAACAAAGATGGCCGCCATTTGCAGCTGTAGCTTCAAGTGGCCCTTTCACTGAATTTCAATAACACTAGCAAACAAGGCTTTGAAATATGCCAGGTCTTAGGTTAATCTTTTATCTTTAATCTTTTATTAACAGAAATCGTACAGTATTGGAATATACCACGAGTTCGTTTAATCCTTGTCCACTTAATCTTTTGCGATATTTATTCTTGATATTATATCATGATATGTGATATTTGTAATACAATAGTGGCAATAATCGAATAAATTCTCCAATGCTAAATAGATTTTTGAAGTATTTGTAAAAATCATTCATTTAAGAAAAGAATATTGTCAAATTGTTACTTTTTATGAATATAACACTGGTTTCTTCAAAAGAAGAGTTTATTTATAAAAAGTACTAAAAGACATGTTCTAAAGTGATGTAAAAAGCAGTAAATATTTTTTTACTTTAATAATTTGATTCTTTTCCTATAATTCTGTTCTTTTCTTCTACTTTAGTGCTTTTAGTCTATTCATTTTGCTAATCAAAATCTTGTAACAAACAATTCTGAAGTTATGAAGACTTTACTTATTTAGAAAACAAAATTAGGAGAAGAACATATGTTTCTACTTGAAATTATAAACTCACATAGAGTAGACGAATGATCTTATTTACAGTAGCCTTGTTTCATTTAACTGCAGTGTCCTCGGTAATGTCCTTGTCATCCAGCGGTCTTTACAAAGGATATGATCGAGCGTTTTGCGTCCGGATGAAATCTACATTAACGAAAAGAGGGTGCCATTTTAAGTCTTCTGGATATAGGGTAAGCTCATATAATTCTCTGAATTTTGCAACAATTCAATAAACAAATACAATATAACTGTGTGCTTTCAATTGAATAGAATATTTTATAGATACACATTGCTGGTTCATTTTGGTTCAATGTAAACACGAAAAATCAAAAAATAAAATAATATTGTATATAATTTGAACAATTTTTAAATGAAGATAATTCTATTCGAAGTGTCTCCTTTAATTACCACGTTTTTCGATTTATTTTCGATTTATGTAAAAATTCAACAACAGTAAAATAATATTGTATATAATTTGAACAATTTTTAAGTGAAGATAGTTCTATTCGAAGTATCCCTTTTAATTACCACGTTTTTCGATTAATATATAAAAGATTGTCATAACGTTCAACTTCATAAGTTTAGAGTTGTATTCATACAATATTTCTTGAAGTTATATACAGAGGCTCACGATAGTATTCGAACACTCTTTAAATAACTTTTTTAAAATTGAAACAAACAACTTGATTTTTCTGGAGCAACTAGAAGCATCGATTTACTAAACTATATGCAAAAATAATTTTGAAATAATTTTAATTGGTAGAAATTACGTGGGAAAGTAGAAAAGACATTTTTTAAAACATTTTTGTTTCAACTCGTATTGAAAATTTAAAATATGCGTTTTTCAGAACCGTGCTAGTTATACAAATGCTGAAAATTTCACTGAAATCGATTGACGCGGGAAAAAATGACACGCGTGGAAAGATGTAAGAATTTGTGGAGTTTAAGCAGAAACTGACCAAGAATCTTGAAAAATTGCGATTTTCACCATTTTTCTGCATGATTTCTATGAATTTTTCTGCATGCGTATAATTATCATAGATCTACAAGATGCGTCTTTAAAATTGTTTGTACGTAGCTCAAATACAAAATATTTAAAAAGTTCCTTTTTTATTGGTCATGTAATTCATACCAATTCCAATATTTACAAAATTCATTTTGCATATCATTTATTAAATCAATGCAACTAATTGCTCAAGAAAATCTTAAAAAAGTCCAATCTTAAAAAAGTTATTTAGGTTTGAAGAATGTCCGAATTGTTTTGTGAGCCACTGTATGTAGAAGTGTAGAAATACTGTATGCAACCATACCCATATTTATGGACGTAATAATTATAGAATTATCTTGCTGTGGAACTTTTATAGAATATTCTATAATTTTTAAGATAGAGAATATGAAAAAAGAATAATAAATAAGCTTTCCTTATTGATCTTTCAAATGAAACTACATTCTCATTTCCTTCTGTAATTTTTCTTCTTGACCAAACATTTTGCAATCAATTACGTCCAATTAACGAAACCCTGGTTCTTAATTGACTATTATACATTCAGGTCGTACTGTTACTGTGCCGTTTGAGACCACAGTATACGTTTAGCCATACAAGAAAGTCTGCGCCGCCATTGATGGGCATGGTTGGACTGGCAATCGCACTTCCTCCGCCGAGTGTGCATGAAATTCGTCTTGAAACCGACATGTTCGTCACTCGAATTAATTTCGATTTTCGGATAGCACATTGTGAACCTAAGTGAGTATAACGACGACAACTATACTAGATACTCTTTCTTGTAATGGTGGTTTACAAGCTGTGAATGTTTATGAAAATCCAACATTTTAGACATTAAATAAAAAAAAAAAATTGAAAAGTGAAAATAATTATATTCCCTATATTATTGATTTACATGTGCTCACAAGGATATTACATCTCAAGCATAGCTTTAACTGTATTTCATGTGTCAAGAAATAGTATAAATACTTAATACATGACCATCTACAGTCTAATGATTAATAATGATTCATGTCTTATAATTCAAGCGATATTTTTGTAAAATACTTTTCTACGTTGTCTTGCAGGGTGTCTGAATTATTAGACTATACTGCTGACGAATTAACAGGGAAGAATCTTTATACATTGTGCCATGGAGAAGATGCGAATCGTCTTCGGAAATCGCACATCGATCGTAAGTTTTCATTTGTTTGTTTTTATTTTCTATAATTTATACATCGTCATAAGCAAGAAAAAAGCTGTTTTGAAATTCTTTTATTACGTCGTCCTTCGACGACTTATCTCTACGTTTTGAACGTGCGAAAAATAATAATACTTCTTCAGATCATTTTAGAGTATACAATTTCCAAACTATTACAATGCAAACTATTGTTAAAGTAAAAAGTACAATATTTCACAAGGATCGTGTATCTACTACAATAATGTGAATTTGGTTTGTTTCAGTAATTCACAAGGGACAGGTGTTGACACATTACTATAGGTTGATGAACAAAAGTGGAGGCTACACGTGGTTGCAAACCTGTGCTACTGTTGTGTGCAATACGAAAAACGCAGAAGAGCAGAATATCATCTGTGTCAATTATGTCATAAGGTAACTGATTAATTCTTTATCAAATTCATTGCATTCCTATACATAATGATAAAATATTGAAGAAGTCAATGTATATTGACCTTGTCGACCGCCATTTTTTCTCTGTACGCCTTTATGTTTTTCCTTACTTTTCTTAATAAATTATGACATTATCCTTTCAAACGTTTACATTATGAAGTCTCCTACTGAAAAATGATCAAGCACTCGCATTTTCTCACAGGATCGTATTATATTATTCTCTGTTTTTTTCAGTGGTCGCGAATATGAGAATTTAATTATGGACTGTTGCCAATTGGAAGACGGTGTGATGGGTGTCAAGCGCGAGGACGCCACTGGGAACGATCCAGAAAATGGATCTCCGGATGCCGATAGAGGAGGTACGTGTCTTAGAACTGAACATTTCAATCAAAACATTACAGTGACAAATTCAAATCCGGAAATTAAAGAATGTTAATATGAAACGAAGTTTTCTTTCATGGAAAAACAACGGTTGCCATCAGCCTCCGCTAGAACTCTACATTCGATCAAAACGGTCATGTCTTTATCTATTTCACGCAGATTTAACAAATACAATGTTACTCCAGAATTTTTCTGTTCCAATTACGTGTTCATTACTTTAACGCGATTAAAATGTTCTAATCTCATTTAAAGAAAATCTACGTAAACGTGTTTTCATTACCTAAAAAAATTTGTCTATGTTTCAAGAAATAATATTACAAAATTGTTTCTCATATATGTATATACTTCTCCTCTCTCTTAGCACGTTCACAGTCCAAGAATCTAAGCTCGAATACAAAGAAAGGTAATAGTTTTTTTAAAAGCAATAATACCATGTAATTTATCTGTAATTATACAATTTGTAAAATTGATATTGTAAGTTAATGTCTTCACTTTTTCTAACACATGTTTCATAACTAATTCACACATACACATATATTCGCTCTGATATTCATAATTATACATATACTATTTCTTACAAAGAATTCTTCTTTTAAGTAATTTATATTGTGCAATTCTAAAAACTTAAAAGAGACTTTAAAGTTAATTTTACTTTCGAAAGATATAGTCTTCAAACACGAACAATATAAAAAATCTTTATTCCTAAGTCCCCATGACCCATATATGGAACACGAGACTGCGAACGTGTTAAGATGATCTCTCAGAAAAATTCTATACAAACGTATTTCCCTCATACCTACCCGAACAGTTCAACACTGCTCTATAACATTCATAGACCGATATATTGCATTACAGAAGGCAGAAGTCGTGGCGGGCCACCAAACCAACACCAAGAACATCCGCACAGGTCTCCACCGGAAGATCGAGAAGACACCCGTGGCTCCGAAAGCGACAAACGAGGCAGCAGACACCACGACATGGCGCAGCTGCAGCAAGACTCTCAGACAAACGCAGGAAACATCAACACGTTGGTAAAATTGCGTGGTCACAAGCGAAAGTTGCACGAGGAGGACAGCAGCTCGAACGAAGAAGAGGAAGCTGACGAGGACACGACAGCGAAGGTGGCCAGCAACGAAAGAAACCATGCTCTCAGTCCGGCTCCATCGAATCATTCGATTTCGGGAGGTGACCAAGCGCTTTGTTCGTCCAGTCCAAAATCAAGACGCGTGGAGGACAGGACGACCAACGCGGACAGTACGGGCACCTCGGTGAAAGATCTCGAGCAAGCGATGTCCAAGCATCTTCCGGTTGCAAACCTAAATAAGGCGCATTCGCCAACGCTTCATCAGCCGACAGACTTCAGCACGGACGCGTTGCTGAAGCAGCAGCAACAGAGGAGCACGATACAGTGGATCGGCGCGCATCATCATTTAGGACACCTGAGTCCCCAGCAGTCAGCCACTGCCCCGTTGCCAGCTTCGGCCTTGCTACGACAGCTGTACGCCAATAGGGAGAGCGTGATACGAGCGAACGTTCACGGTATCACTTCCAGTGGCAGCACTCGCAACCCTTCCTCCGGTGGAACATATTACACCGGTGACACAACACCTAGCGGACCCTTACCCACTCCGCCAGGTTCAGAAGGGTCCAGCACCTACGGCGAACACCAATTCGTCCTAGGCACGCATAACCAGAAAGGTACAACCGGAACGAGTTGCGCCGATGCCTTCACCAGTTTGGTATCCTCTTACTCAACTGCAAGCGGCTACGCGGTCGACTATCATTCCGCGATGACACCGCCGTCATCCGTGTCGCCTCGGGATAAACAGCAGCAGCAGCAACAACAGCAACAGCTACATCCCGTGAACGTAATTAGCAATTACGAAGGCTCCTCCGCTTACACCGATCCCGTGCTACGCCATCAGTACGAGCCGGCGCAACCATTGCCATTGAAACCACAAGTGTACTCAGCCGCCGTTCATCCGAGCGCGTTGGATGCAGCCGCGGCATACGCTTCCGCAGGACTGACCGAGCAGACCCAGTTTTATCATCATCCAGCAGCCGGCGCAGGCTTCCACATCTACCATCCGACTAACAAATCGACGACGAACGGCTGGTATAGTTCGACGTCCTAGTGGCGTAGTCCCGTGCGCGACACTCGTGTACTTAAGTAACTGAAATCGAGCCCAAAGCCCTCACATGCATATCAGTGATATCGTATTCACCTCGACGTCTCTGTGTCCAACCCTGTCTCCCATTGTTTTCCCTTTACCCGTATTATTCGTTTTGTCTATATTCATCTTTCCTTTCTGCGTGCTGGTCGCGAAGGGAGCTCGCTGGTGCCTCTTGGGCGAAGACGAAATACATGTGATAATACGAGACAAGGCAAGGAATAAGATTCTTAACATGTTGACTCGAAAATTTTCCGTGGGAACGTCGTGATACGTATTATTTCGTTAAAGATTTTATTTTGTTGAAGGGAAGGGAGGTATACTCCTATGTTATATTTGTGTCTTTGTTACACTTGTACATTCTTCGGAATGATAAAACGTGTTGATTTGTAGCTACGTTATAATGCAGGGTGTTTCGTCTAAAATAGGACACCTAAATATCTCCACTACCTCTGAAAATACGAAAAATATTGCTAACGTAATCTAAATGATTTCAAAAGACGAATCAGATGGAAGAATCGTTTTTTGTAAATTGTAATTTTTTAATCGTTTCTCCAAGGTCACTCGTGTTTTTTTACACATATATATACAGTTTTTGTTGTTGTATGTTATAGCAAACATTATTGTACATACATCCATGTTTAATAGTACGACCTTGAAATGACCGTGAATTCTAAAACTTGCTAATTAATGCAGAACTTTCTTTCAGCGACATTTCAGATTTCAACGGTAACAGGAATTTGACCATGAACTTGAACTTGTAAATAATCACATTTATTACTGCAATAAATGTTCGAAATGATGTTCTTCCGTTGTGATACATTTCGTTAGGCGAAAAACGACAGATTGTACAGCTCTTTCGATGATTTCAGGTTTCACATCAGCATATGCTGCAATTATTCGTTCCTTCATATTTTCTGACGTCGTGGGCTGCTCTTGATAAACCGTACCCTTTAATGCCCCCCATAAGAAAAAATCATGTAGGGTGAGATCGGGTGAACGAGCCGGCCATGATACAGGTCCATTGCGTCCCATCCAACGATTTGGGAATTTTTCGTTAAGGACACGTTTTGCAATATGGGAAAAGTGTGCCGTACACCCATCGTGTTGATACCATAATACTAGTCGGTTCCTAAATGGTATATCTTCTAATAAACTTGGTAGAATATGTTCTAAAAATTCAGCATACTTCTGCCCAGTTTGCGTACCGTTGATAAAATATGGCCCAATTATCCTATTATTTAGAATACCACACCAGACATCTATAGTCCATGGTCTCTGCTTATCGAGTTGTCTAAACCATCGTGGATTTTCAACCGGCCAATAATACATGTTCTTCAGGTTCACCTAACCATGATTTGTAAAGGATGCTTCATCCGTAAACAATGCTGTTTGGAAAAACATTTCATCACTTTCATATTTCCGTATACCCCATTGAGAAAAGTGTACGCGGTTTTCAAAGTTTCTTCCATGGAGCTCTTGGTGAAGAGATAAATGGAAAGAATGAAATTTTTGTGAATGAAGAATCCGGAATATGCTTGTAACACTAATACCAGTTTCACGTTCAAGTTGCCTTATACTAACATGCGAATTTTGATTTACTTTCGCGATGATATTGTTCACATTTGCTTCATGAGTAACAGTCTTACGTCTCATACGAATGTTTCTGTTGACACTACCAGTCTCACAAAATGTTTTAACAATACTTGAGTATGCAGAACGTGATGGACAAGAACGTTCTGGAAATCTGTCTTTGTAATTTCGTATTGCTTCTCTTAGACATTCTCGAGGTTCGCCGTAAATTAAAACCATTTGAATTTTCTCCTGTTCTGAATAACGCATTATGGATCGCTTGTCGATACACTGAGAAATGTAGCAGTGAGCAAACTCTTAAATACATATCTCTCTCACTCTCTATGTATGCAGACGAATGATACAATGTGTTTATTTACAAGTTCAAGTTCATAGTCGAATTCCTGTTACCGTTGAAATCTGAAATGTCGCTGAAAGTAAGTTCAGCATTAATTAGCAAATTTTAGAGTTCACGGTCATTTCAAGGTCGTGCTATTAAACATGGATGTATGCACAATAATGTTTGCTATAACATACAACAACAAAAACTGTGTGTATATACGTAAAAAAAACACGAGTGACCTTGGAGAAACGATTAAAAAATTACAATTTACAAAAAACGATTCTTCCATCCGATTCGTCTTTTGAAACCATTTAGATTACGTTAGCAACATTTTTTGTATTTTCAAAGGTAGTGAAGATATTTAGGTGTCTTGTTTTAGACGAAATACCCTGTATACGAAAAGATATTTTCTGGTCGACATGTTAAGCATCGGCGTAACTACCTTCGACGCTAAACTTACCAAGCACTTTGAAGTAAACGTTACTGTATCAAAATGGCGACGTTCAGTTTACATAGACGTTCTGCGAGTTTTATTTGAATAGACTTGCGAATAAATTTATTCTGTCATTTCGTATAAATGTATTTAGAGAATTTTAATCATTGAGAAAAACATCGGGTTATTCGATCTTGGTACGTTTAGTGTGAACCCTTACAGTAATTGTGCTGTGCGTTGAATCTCAAATGACATACCTTTTCGTTCACTGTTTTACGTTACCTTCGTAACCATTCCATTCAACTTTAAGTCTAACTTCGCCGAAAAAGCGCCCACATAAATTGCGATCTCCCCTCGATCGCCATATGTTCACTTTCTCCCTGTCCCCTGCATTCCCGTGCCCTTACTCCATTTTGTCTTGCGCATCTCGCTCCTCCATTTCTTCTTCATCGAACTCAGCGATTGTACACGCGCATCCAATGTGCCAACCGGACTGTAAAAAAAAAAATCTACGAAATCGCTGCTCTCTATCTCGACTATGTAGAACGACTTATTGTAATATAACAAAATAAATTATTATGTATGTTGACAATTCGGAGATATTCGCGTGAACGTGGAGAGAGAGCGAGAGAGAGAGAGAGAGAGAAAGAGATAGGTGTTTACCGATGACCGCCGTGCGTGTTCGAAAACGAGGAAAGCGACAGAAAGGATGTCGATCAACGACGCCGATTATGTGTAACGCTCAATGAGGATGAAACGTTGAAATGAGGAATGACTATTTAGTATAGTAGCGGTTCGCGTGGCGAGGATGGTCACGCGGCATGGGGTAACGAAAGGAGGAAAATAAAAAAAAAAAACGGAGAACAAAAGACATTTTATCAGCGTTATTGCTGAGCCAGCGTGGTTGTTTAGCGGTAATTACTCGAGAAGCCGTACTTGTCGTAATTTTTTATACTGTAACATTTTGTTGCGTGGAATACGGAATGACTTTAGTGAAGTCGACAGTGCAATCGTTACGAGTTTTATGCGTTAATTTAAGATGATCGAATTAGAGATAACAGGTAAAAAAATGATGATGTTTATCTTGCTTTACATGAGAATGAGAATGAAAGAGAGAGAAAGAGAGAGAGAGAGAGAGAGAGAGAGAGAGAGAGAGAGAGAGAGAGAGAGAGAGAGAGAGAGAGAGAGAGAGAGAGAGAAAGAGAAAAACAAAAGGACGAGAAACGGTTGTTTCTCTGCGCGAGAATATGTAACATTATCGAAGGGAATCGCTATCTCTACTAATATCGAAATACGTTGTTTGGAGTTGTTAACTTATTTCGCCGCTTATCAATTTTGCGTGCTGATCGTTGCTCGTCGATAACTCTCTGTTTTCTTGAGATGCGGTATCATTTGCTGTCAGTGTTAATACATATCAAGCAGTTTCGTTTGGTAACGAATGATATCTCTACCTCGCGGAGTAGAATTGACTTGCAATGATCAACAGGACAACATGGAAAGACGCTCGGCTCTTATCTCGCAACGTGCAATCGCTTTAGAAAATAAATTCCCCTTTTGTTTAGATTAAACGAATGTATAAGCAGCTCTCGAAGGGACAGTTTAGGGGGGAATAGTAGTGGACTATTGAATAGAGATAGCGAGTTCTTTCAAAGAGATTATTATGTTTTGTTGTAAATTGATGAATTGTTTTTTGACGAGTACACGTGTAAATACAATTTATGTGCTGTAAGATCCACCTGTTGAATATTTCTATTCATAATTTTTCGGAAGTTTCTACGAAGTTTATTTTCGTTGAAAGGACATTGTAAGGCAGTGACTTAAACACTAAAATATACGCATAACATCTTCATCTTGATAAAAAGAAAACTTTGTGATTCCTGCGATTCACCCTTTGGACAGTACGTTGCAGACGCTCAGATTATTTGAATAATCATTGATACGTTCATTTTCTTATGATCAGTATAATACGAAACATCGGTCGATACTGTAAAAAAATCAAAACATATTTTTAAAAGTCAAAATATACGAAAGATTCATTTTATTTTGCTGCAAGTACTGTATTTCTGTTTCGGTAAATTCAATTAATCGCGTGATTTGGACCGATATCAACAATTGCTAATAATAGACTTCGAACTATCTCGGATAGATGAAAATCAGCGTTTGCCAAATAGCGATGTTCTGTCTATAAATACGTTTATAAAAAAGAATACTCGTACGAAACAGTCCACGTAGGAAAAGCTGATAATACCACGAGCTAACGAAAATTCGAAAAATCGTAAAACGCGACGCATGCAGACATTTGCCTTACAAAATTGTTCTTCAAAAACATGTACATAAAAAAGTAAATTCAGGTGTAACGATTACAAGACTGATTATAAGATCTGCTTCTTCTACTCTATTGTTCGAGCGAAGAATGAACTCGAATCAAAGTGCATAGGTATACCCATAGATGTTTACATCCCCTTATTCTTCATTTAAAAGACCATGATGTAATGTAAAAAAATAAAAAAATACACCTGAATCTTGGATAAAGTTGCAAATTTTTAATCATTTTATTACTCTAGTCTTTCTTAATTATAATCTAAACACATAAATCATATTATTCATAAATTAATGAGATTTTTGTTAAATATTTTACATTATTGAATAAACAGACGAAAAAATAATACACTCTTTTAATTAAAATAATATTGTAGTGTGTTTGAAAAATATTTATTACTGAAGATAGAATAACACATAAATCAAGCTGTATAAATATATTGAATTACAAAGTTGTCAAATGATGTTTGCCAGTTACAAGACAATTTGTAGCCTAACCACCATAAACTGTTTAAATTATTAATTCAGGGTGTTTCCAAAATCATGGTACATACAGCTGGATGGCGATTCTCTATACAGAAACAAATTGAACAAAAGGGATTAACACCTTTCTGTTTGACCCTTGTTTTCAAGAAAATCGAGTTTAAAAATGCAGCGAATACCAATCAATTTATTCCTGCATGTAGAATCGCTACTCAACTACTTATAATCTGATTTTGTTAACACCCTGTATATGAACAATCAGAGAAGAATTAAGACATCCCTTAAAAACTAATAACTTGTTTTAAATTGGACTAAAATACTTGAGTTTTTTTAAATGTTAGAAGGATTCCTTTACTTGGTAATGTATAAAAAGAAATTGTTTAAAAATTATCATTTGTAGAAATTGGAAAAATATATACATAACTTTTTTGTCTGTACCTACACGGAAAATTTAAAATTTATTCTCTCTACAGTTAAATAAGTTATACATACAGAAAGCTTCGCCAAAATCATTTAATGTTGTTATAAGCTATACATAATTAACACCAGATTTATAAAACATTAGAAGTGACTGTGTTACATTACTTTTTAAAAGTAATGAGAATGTGTCTATCAAAATTTTTAACCTTTTTGTTTTATAATATGTGTATATAAAAAGTAGTAGAATTCTTGATTTTAACGGATTCTGTATACAACGTGTTACGCATGGTAAAAATAGAGAAAAATTGCAATTTTGATGAATCTTATGCTCAAAACGATAAGATACTTACATCTTCCAATGTCTAACCTTTCTTATGCTTCAAACGATTTTGATGCAACATTAAACATGTATATCACTGACTTAACCCTTTGAGGACGAGTGTCATCATATTGGTGACAACGGGGTATACATATTCTATTCTTAATGTTGCAAACAAGTAACTGCATTATTGCTATAACAAAACATCAATGTATACTCATTTCTTCCAAGAACTGAAAATTTGAATACAAGATCTACCTTTCTGCAGTGGATATTTCCAATATTTCCAAAAATCCTCGTCCGCAAAGGGTTAAACCTAAAAAGAACATATTTTAAATTTTCATTGTAGGCACAGATAAAAATATTATAAATAGTGACTTTTTCCTTTGAAATTACGAGTAACAATAATTTTTAAACATTTATTTTATATATACTACCTCGTAAATTAAACCTTTTACCTTTTCAAACAAGCTCAAACTGTTTGATCCAATTTGAAAGAAGTTATTAATTTTGTAAAGTTGTCCATTTAATTTTTGCCTCCAACTGCATGTATTCATATTCTACATTGTATACATTCACATGTGCTGCAGCGCACTCTGCCATTGAAGTTGTACACTACACGTGTAAAAACAGACGGTTAATAAATAGTTTATTGCTATTATTTGTTAAACTGTAAATTAAAAAACTGTTTTCATAAATATCCTACTAAAATCATAACAAACAGGTTAAACATTTTCTTCTATGAAGATAAGGTATTATTACTTTTTAAAAAAAGTGAGAGTAATGAAAAATATTTTTCATTCTTTGTAAAATTATATGTGCGGAACAAGTCGCAATTAACGTAAAATTTACAGTTAAAACGAAATGCTATGATAGAACATTTTCATATAACATAAAAAGCATCTTGGTCTATTCCAACCTTCTCGAACAGAGCAGATAATAAACTTTTACCACACTTATTAAAACTTCATATGGTTGAAATGAAATGAAACTTCGACCAGTTTTATAATTCTCTAAACTTTTTAAAATGAATTTGTATCAAATGATTAATTATTTATTGTAAATATTTAGGAATACTGAATCATCACGTTAGAATGTCGTTGAATTGTACACTCGAAACAAGAAAATTAGAGACACATATATATTTTACAAAAGATTCCACGATATCTTTGAATTTTATATAAGACCACATTGCATTACAATTCTATCGCGAGACATTGTGTAAATGTTAGGTTAGGTTCAGCGATGATAAAAGAATACTCATTCCCACCAACCGTAACCTCTTATTCGAGTTCGATGTTCGATATATTGACCTCGAGTCGACTAACTAACGCTCAATCGTCATTGGAGCTTTTGTACGTCTTTGTATTACTTTCCGCAGATACGCGCCTATAAAAGAGATGAAGCGTCCAAATTCAAAAGCAGATCACAAGTGCCTCAAATTCGCGACGACACAGAAAAGGTTTCGACACAACGATTTATCTTTGGTGTGAATAGTCTTGAACACGAACCAAAGTCATGATTTTGCGATTCACAATCTTCGTCGTTCTCGCGATCCTGGCGATCGAAGCGCAAAAGTATCCGCAAACTTCGGACGAGCAAGAACAATGGAAAGAGTTCGAAGAATTCCTCGAGTGGAAGAAAGCAAGACAGCTTGGACAAATTCGATCACATGAAAAGAAATACAAGAAACCGTACTATGAGAACCGTGATGTGGATAAAGTTTACGAAAGCAATGAACAACTCGATTCTAACCCACCACCGATCGATCAGGCTGCTCTAATGGCAAGATACATTGTCAATCAAGCTGGTAAGAAAAACGCATCTAAATATTAATAGGCAAACGATCTTACTTTCACGTATCTGAAGCAATTAAAGCCATCTGAAAGTCGAACACAGTAAATAAAAAGACTCTTTATGACTCATTAAATGGATATTCCTTAAATGTGAAAATCGGTGAGTGTGCATGAATTGCACGAATGCCCACATACATATATTAGTACGTGTGAATATATATATATATATAGTACGTTTCCGCAACGCACGGTGTAACCGCTATCTACACATTTAATATACTTCACGGTACTCTAAAATTAATATTGGATTCGTGTGCAGCATCTTGGCAACAATCCAAATGTTTAACTTGCAGCTCACCGTCTTTTACTATCGTTTTTTTAATTACAATTTTCTATTCACCTTGATTAATATGTACAATTATCGAGAAAAGATAACACCAACTACTTCAATGATATATTGCAACATACGACAAATTCTAAAGATTAATTTTGAACAAAGCATTAATAAAACTGACAATACAGATGATATAATGTAATTCTAGTTTTATAGAAATACTTGTATCGTGACCATTTGCGACACTAACCTAAATGAAAAACTTATTGATCTTCTGTTTTGAAATTCGTCCTTTTCATGCGCATTCACATTGTTTGGCTCATGATCCAAACAAGGTTTTCAAAATTAACGATTACACCAATATGAGAATTAGCTATAATTTAAAATCCGATAGAAAATTTTGGAAAAATTGCGTTTAGATTGAATCATGCGAGTACACTAATCATTTTAATTTCGTAGATAAACCGATGTGGTTTGGTTCATTTATGAAAAAGGTTATTTTGATTAAAAGCGTATATACGTGCTATCAATTATAATACTAACTGTAAATAAATATATATTTCTCCAAAGTGGAAGACAACATTATCAACATAATCTTTTACATATTATCATACGTGTGTTTCATCAGTTCTCAGTATATGTACGCTGTACATTACATTTTTCATACATAATGAAAAATTCAAAATATTAAATCCTTGCCATAAAAAGGTCTTGAATAAATCAGTTGTTTTTGAAGTAAAATATTGATTAGCATTAACAGTAATATGTCGATTATCATGCCAGAGATACATATATATATATATTTGCGTTGAATTTATACGAAAATTAATTGTTAATCTTATTCACGCAATAACTTAAAATAAAATCATAAATAAAATAAATAAATTCTGGTCGTATCAAATGTTATTTAATTAGTATGTAAACGGGTAAACTATATTTTAAAAAGGTTCAATTTTGTATAATATTTTATTACGTTATTTAATTTATGTGTTTGAATATTGTCTCCATATAATTTTCTTTTTCCATCATGATACGATAGTAACTAGAAAAAAGGTTGGAAAAACCATTTTCTTTGAATTACTTACAATTTATTAAATAATGTTTCGAATTAGTTATAGACTACTTCAAATGTGTTAATTGTCAATATAATTTTTTTCGTATTAAACACATCGAATCAAATCAGACAGTTTACACTTATGGTAGTGATTTCAATATAAATTTTTAATTTCATTTTCGCAATTACTATAGCCTACTTTGTCGAAATAGAACATCTGACATACCGTCGTAGGGCTAGTGACTGTCCAACTCGTACTAGTTCACACTTGTAACATAGTTGTGGGCTACACAACTATTTTTACTGATGTATTTCAACTGTTTTCTCTTGAAAACTACGTAATTATTACATATTAGTATAATTATTATTTAACTCTCGGATATCTCATTTCCTGGCAGTTAATTTAATATATTAAACATTATGCTGGTCTATTACCTTATTTATTTTTTAATTACTCTTATATACCATCCTATTGTTTGAGAATGATTGGCATAAAATTAATGGCATAAAACATCAGTTTAATACTGCCGAAATTAAATAGATTATAAATATATTAATAAGAAAATATTATAAATAGATTATAAGTTTAATCGCTTCTATGAGTGAAATAAATAAAAATTATACGAAGCACAGAAAATTCGCGCGGTATCCAACGTGTTAATTATGAATTTTATTAAGCTTAATAAAGCCATTTGTACAATTCCATTAACAAAGTTAATAGGTGAAATTTTATATGATCGTAAATATCGACGCCTTTAAAATCGATAAAAATATTGGTCATTTCAGGATAGTGATAAAATTAAGATAAGCAATTATTTTCAATATCAGTACAAGTAGATAAATACGCATGCATTATTTAATTTGCGATTTTCATAAGCGTTACTTAGACAAACGTACAAACAATTAACAATAAATAAACAATAACAAATTAACAATAAATGTTGAACAATAAAAAAAAATTAATTGTTAATTAATTTCCATGTTATAATTTGATAATCTTGAACACTAGGTTTGCAGAATACCATCTGTAATTATTTTACATTAATTTATAAAAATGACAATAATGTATCTGCCTAATTATTTTGTCATTTTTTTAAATAATACATAATGAAATAAATAAATTTGTTGAATAATTATTAATGGATGCATCTTTATAATTTCAATTATAAATTAAAAATATTAGAGCCCATCATTCTAACGGGTTCCGTATATGTAGTGTGAACAATTGTAACCATTTATGTACATACTTTATTACTTAGATTGGGTATCTGTGGCAACCATAAGTACACGGAAAGAAATGGAATCATATCCTGCCGTAAGCTTAGTCTCGTATAGCGACGGCGAATTAGGAACTGGATCGGGAATTCCATATCTTTACCTCACTCCTTTGGACTTCACGGCTCAAGATCTTGCGGTAAGCAGCAATGTATTTATCCGCGGAATTAATACATTTGCCAATCGTCGTTACTTCCCCTGGATAAGATAGTGATTATCGTTACACATCAACCACTATTATTTGAATCGATATCTAAACGTTGCTATCGTCACGTTTAGAAATCGAGAATCGAAAATCAAGAAATCAAATATAAATTGTAATTGATCCTGTAATCAGATTTCTTTCCTCTTTTGATTAGTATGTCGATCTGATAATAATTCTTTAATCGCAGAAAGACTGTCGAGCATCGCTAATGATGACATTGGCCCAAGGAAGCTATTGTAAATCGAAAGAATGGGACCCGATGGATCCGCGTTGCGCCAGAATACTTTTAAGCGGGAAAATTAAAACGGTCAGTAATCGTAAGAATTTCGTTAATGAGATTAATGTACTTTTCCATTGTTTAATGATTGTATTTTGTTTACAGTTGAGGAACGATACCACAGAACTTGATGTAGCCAAACGAGTTTTCTTCAATCGTCATCCGAAACTGATCAATATGCCGCCAAGTAAAACTTTTTATTAATAAATATAATCTAATTATTTTTAATAATGTGAATTATGTTATAAAAATGATTTGTATTAAATAATTTCAGACCACCACTTCTATTTTGCCAAACTGAAGATTTCGACGATCGCTGTTGTGGATTATTTTGGCGGGCCAAAGTACATCAATGTAAAGGACTACTTGCATCCACCAGTTAACAACGTTATGGAAGAATTCAACAGGGTTTTCCCTTTGAAATCCGGCGAGAGTAATTGGCGACAAGAATACACGCCAGTTTCCAACTTTGTAAATCCTGTAGTCCGCACTGTATAACACAAGATAAAAGTGTAAATTCATACACTTTTAGATATGCAAAAAACATGGAACATTCTGATAAAATTACGATTTTGTACATTTTTTAATACTTTGTCATACTCTGCACATTTACCAATTATTCAAATTGATGTAGTTATTATAGAACATGAAATCTGTAATGAATTTAAAAGGTGTAATCAATTTCGGTAATTTTTAAATTTATCAGTTTTACAGTTTATTCTATTGTTGAAGCAGACAATTGTTATTGTTATAAATTTTTTATGTCAATTTATCATAATTCGAAAGCATTGGAAAATTAAAGTTAATCATACTTGACTCATACTTGTTTATCATCCTACCCACGCTTAATTGGAAATCTAGCTCCCATTCTGTTTTGCGTTTCCGTTTGACCAACAATCTGTCGACGCATCTATGAAATTATAAAAATAACTGCTGACAGTGCCAATTAGCAATTATAACAGTAAGAATTGTTACAATGTCGAAAATTTATATATACATACAATAATTAACCATCTATTACTCTTTTGTGAATTAATAAAATACAAACACAAAATTATGTCAGATATTAAGTTGTATAAAATATCATGTACAATAAATTACTGCCCAAATAGGAAGCTTTAATATATTTGATATTAATAATGTTTTCACATGCATAATTTTATCAATGTAACTGAATAGTAATTAAATTATTATCTGTAATTTTATGTAGCATCAGATAACATCACAGTGTATTTTCAAGGTAATGCTAAATACTCAAAGAAATATTTGCTATTATTAATTTCTTTATATTATATCGGTTTTCACTTACAAAGTTTATTCGGAAAAGTAAATACTGATTTAAAAGAAGTACAAATTTTATTGTATTTAGGGTAATTTAATACCATTAATTGTATATACACATTTATAACATAGAAATTACATTTTTGTAAAATACAAAGAAATAAAACATTGCATAGTATTTTTTAAACACAGAACAGCATAAATTACAGTGATTTATGAAATTGTAACATCCACACTATAATATAGGAAATTACATTCTTTATGTACAAATTATGTAATTTACAATAGAATACGATATTTGCATTATATTTATATTAACACTTGCTTTAAAGACACGTTTTCAAACTATTAATAGTTTGATTATATTTAAAAAATAATGTTAATGTACAATATCTAAAAAATTGAACTATTATTACAAGAAGTTTGATAATTCATATTGACTATGTTTTCTTTATATTTTGTGTACCTTTACCATGAACAAGACTGGATGAGCTCAATATAACAGAAATTTGTTCTGGTAGTGGACATGCAATTAAAAGAAGCTCCTCTGCATTATAATATTTACTTAGTATCTGGTATAATTGTGTAAATGCTGCGCATACGTTATTTTTTATTGGTCTAAACAGGATGAACTCTGTTTCCTTATTGGACAGATACAATTGCATTGATTGTTGAATTTCAGGACATTTAAATTTAATTACTCGTAACACCAAGCTGATTGTTCCAGCAAGTTCTTGTGGACTTCCAAAAATATGTTCTTGAGGTTTATCTGAACTCTGAGTATTGACAATCAACTTTTCTTTATCTAATAATCTTAAAATTACATCGATCAACAAGGATGTTGCATGCTGTATAAGGCGTTGACAGGTATATTTCAATTTACTATCTACATGTTTCCTGGAATCTATTAGCTGTTCCTTCATTTGTGGTGCTCCTTCTAATAAAAACTCTAACAATGCATTATTTGACAATGTAAACAGTCTGGAACTTTTTTCTAGTAAACCAAATGCTGCAGTCTTAACTTTAGAGAAATCTAGACTATATTCCTTTATAGTGAAATCCACTTGAAATGGTGCAATTTGTTCACGTAATATTAACAAATGTTTTATTTGGAAAAGTTCTGCATCTAAAGTTGATGCTCGTTTTTCAATTTCCTGCCTTGCATTCTCTATACTTTGAACACAAAGTGATATTGCTTCTTGACTTAAAGACTGAAAAACAGATCTGTCCACGCATCTGTATAATCTAGACAAACAAACTAATGTTCTACGAACTGTTGGATACCACATTCCATGAAGATCTGCTGGTGAATTTCCCATATGCGTTTTTTGATAGATAGAATCCATTATAATATGATTTCGAGAAACAGGTTCAATGAAATTCTCTTCATTGGATGACACCGATATCCTTTTCATTTTTGTTTGCCGTGTTTCTTCTCTTATCGATTCTGCTATGTCTTCCATCATTTTCAATTTTTCTGGGTATGCTAAATCACCTGGTGATGGATTATAGTTCAAAACATCAGATTGCAAATAAAGGTGTGCACGAAAAACAAGTCTTTCCTGTACATCGTGTAACAATTGTAGACAAATATTTCCAAATCCATCTAAAGGTTCAAAATTATTTTGTACATGCTCATCCAACATTTCAATTCTTAGAATACAACAAATTTCAGCCAACGTTTCCAAGTGGTTAATATGAATAATAAATGGTCTTAGCATGTCATACAAAGATGTACATAAGCTTTCTAAGTATGCTGTTAATCCACTGGATGGTTTTGAAAAGAATTCATAAAATAATTTGTATTCGTCCATCGACGCATGTAATAATAGTGCACATGAATTCCGTACCAGGCTACAATGATCACCATTGTATTTTTCTTTGACAGACATTAAGGATTTCTGCACGCTAGGGCCTAATACTAATCCTCTTTGGCTCCAATAATACTGATGACATTCTGTCAGTAAACTGTCATATTCTTGTCGTTTATAAGACTTTACTTCTATTTGTTCTATAACAGGCCTCACTTTTGATAAAATTGTTTGAAACCTTCCATAGAACAGTGCTAGCGCTGCATCACCACTATCATGGGAGTCATTGTTATCCCTCAAATTTAATATACTTTCTGTAGTTTTATTAAACAGATTAAATATATAATTTTGTATCATAGATATTGCCTTGGACTGACAATGTTTATATTTAATTAAATATGTATTGCTCTCTTTAAATGATGTATTGCTTTGTACAAAGTCAATATTTATATCAATTTTATCCAGTATATTAAAGAACATCTCGCTATTCACCAATAATGTTGGTGCATCTAATTTTTCCATTATTATATCAATATCTTTGAAGTATTTCACATACTCTGTAATGTTTTCTATAGTAGAATTTAATTTTCTCTGATCTGAATCAAGTTGTTCACTGGCATTATAAAGGGAAGTAGTTTTATCGGACACCTCTGAATATTGTTTATACAAAGTTGTAAAGTCTTCCATTGCTTCTTCAATTTGGAGACAAAGTTCATGGCACTCGTGTCGACGATTTTGAAGTTCATTAAGATATAGTATGTATTTTATATCTTCTTTATCCATGGATTCTTTTTCTAATAAAGTATAATGTTGTAAAAGATCCTGGCACCGTTCTATGTGTACTGACTTCTTATCATTTTCACTTGTGCTTGGAATGTCATTTATTTCATCATTCTGCAGCGTATTCGTGGAAGACAATTCTTCTTCTAAAGTTAATAAACAATCCTTTTGCTTTTCGGTTAATGGTGCCAGTGGATCCTCTGACAGATCCCATTTGGTTAAGTTATTCGAAATGTTTTTCATTTTAGACATGATTTTTTGTCAGTAAGAATAACCGTTATAAAACGGACACTTTTGAGAAAAGTAATAAAACAGCATATACTATAAACATGCCGCTTTGTAATATAAGTTAGAAAATTCACTTCAAAAAACTGACACCGCAGCAATTATGAACCATAACCATAAAGTTATAAGATTTGAATATGGCAATGCAATCTGACCACCGATAAGCACGAAATATGAAAGTTGAAATTCACGGTAACGAATTGGAAGAGGAAAATAAATTACAATTACAGTTAATAATACTTCAAGTATAATTGTATTATTTTGTTTTATTTTATTACTAATATCTTTCATGCAAATGTATATTTTAAACAAACTGGCAGCTAGAAAATTTTGCTTTGTTACGGAATTCACTAAAATGCATTACTTTTACTATTGGTCAACCACCATCGTACACATTGTCGCTATTGACCGAAGAATCATCTCAGAGTTAGAACGAATACAATTTACTAGCAATCATTTGTAAACTGCAACAATGAATTTTATAAATTAAAATTGAGAAAGACAATACATAAATACAAAAGATAAAAGTTTATTCATCATTATATATACATAAATTGACAATTTTTAAGTGTACACTTAAAATATAGTAAACCAAATTGTATTACTTCTTTTCTTAAGAGTGAATTGTATAATTAGTAGCTTTGAGTTTGTCTTTTAATAATTACAATTTATAACAGTTTTATTAAATTTTCTTTGGATTAAAATGATGTAATTTGTAATTAATTACAAAAATGATACCAATTTTGTCGCATACTTTGTAAACCGGACATATTGATTGTGGCGCACGCGCACAAAGTGTGAGAAACAAATTTGTGTTGAAAGCGAGATCGAATTTCCTTCTGTCCGTGTATTCGAGCCACTAAGGTTTGTGTCAAATTGTATCGATAAATATTCTTGTGATCTTAAAGAAATAACAAAATCTTGATAGTGCGACATACTTTTCCATATATTTACTTTATACAGTATACAATATTGTTATACAATATGAACTTTTTATTATTTTGTGCAATTTTGTGTTCTAACCTCTAAAGCTTGCAGTGTTATTTTTCTAGGATGGCACCGAGGTACGAATTAGCTGTTGGTCTCAACAAAGGCCACAAGACAACAAAAATTCGCGTAGCAAAAAATGCTAATGAAAAGAAAAAGACTGTGTGTGTCTTGCCAGCCAGATTCAAGGGAGTTAGTATTTAACAAAGCACTTGAATATTGATTACATTTAAGGATTGTTGCTTATTTGTCAGTTCGTCGTATACTGCTACTTACTTGCTTCATAAGAATATTGAAAATTCATAATAATTGAATTTAATCCAAGATTTTTGTTGCTTCGACTGTAATCTTATTCTGAAAAATAATGAAAAATAATATAGTAACAATGATTAATAAGCTTTTTTAATTTTATCGTTTTAGAGACAAACCAAACACAGCAAGTTTGTTAGAGATTTGATTCGTGAAGTAACTGGTCATGCTCCATATGAGAAACGTGCTATGGAATTGTTGAAAGTTTCCAAGGATAAGCGTGCATTGAAATTCCTGAAGAGGAGGGTAAGTTTCTAAAGAGATTTCAAAACTGAAATTTAATATTGATAAACAGAATGTTTAATATTCTCATATATATGATTTTATAGCTGGGTACACACATTAGAGCTAAGAGGAAACGTGAAGAACTTGGAAACATCCTTGTCCAGATGAGGAAAGCAGCTGCTCATCATTAAGTAACGCATAATTAAATTTTTATAATATTACATATTAATAAACATATATGTAAAACATATACTGCTTTTTGTTTTAATTCAAAATTACCTATCTTATATATTTTATAGCGAATTAAAAGTTTCCTCACCGATTACGTTTTGACTTTATAGAATTATAGAATGTGTTCTGATTACAGTTACACCCTATTATAGGGGCAGACACTCAATAGTTGTCGAAATATTTGCAATTAAAGATTCCAAATAGGTATAGTATCAATTTAATTCACACCATAACCAAGCAATGGTGTAACAGTAGCAGCGAGCTGAACTAGTACACCATAGCATCAGGTTCTCTGAGTCCCTTTGTGGTCACATTTTTTTTCTAATTCTTTACAAGTAAAAGTGCATTTTGACTGTTTAACGCGACGCCGGCGTGCATCACTGGTGGGTTACACGTGTCTGTCCTGTAAGGCGGCGTGCATCACGGTGGGTCACACGTGTCTGTCCTGTAAGGCGGCGTGAATCACGGTGGGTCACACTTGTATTTCACAATATAGGTAGTACAAAATAGGATTATGTTATTTTATCTGAACATTATAAACAAACATTATTAATAATAAAAACATTCGGTGCCGCCTCACAGAGAAAACCCTGAATATCGGCGCTAGCGTCAACGCGTTAATAAAACTTTTAGTTGCATTCCTGTACTTTCCTTATCTAGTTCTTTCGTTCCATATTATTTTTAATGATTTTCGAAAGGCAATTGTTTTTGCTTCAAACATCATATAATCAAACTGACAAACATGAATGAGGACTGTACATATATGTATCAACTTAGTGGTTGAAAATATATATATAATATTTAACGAAAGGAAAGTTTGCGCATCATGGAATACCCGTTAGATTTTTATGCGTCCATACTGGTCGAAAAAGTTTATTTATTATGTTAGAAAATGGAAAATATTAATTGTTAGATCTAGCGTAATTAATTCTTGCCGAATTTCTAATGAAGCGTTATACAAACAGCGGCACGTATTATCTGTTCTTCTCAACCTGAAAATAGCACCACTACTCGTAGCGGCCAAACGCTCAAACTGTTAGCCAATTGTAAGATCCTAATGTACCGGTAGATGGATAAGCAACATCACAGTTACCGACCACGATTGTCTGTCGGTAACATTGGGCTACAAGTTTCAGCGTTTTGCCACTGCGTGAAATGGTGCTGTACGAACCTTTTTCGAGCAAGCCTGTAGAAAATAATTAATAATTAATTAGTTTGTCGAGAATACGATTTAGAAATGTTATGCAGTCGTACATTAAAACTCTTTTAATACATTTTTTTCTATATCTATCAAGTCTTACATTAAAATATTAATGCAAATTCTAACTAATGACTTAATAAATAAATAAATTATTAATTAGTAATTAATTCTAATTAATTAATTTTTATTCGTAAGATACTAGAAATTTCTTAAATATAAAAAACTGTATGTAACAAAAAATCAACAATTACGTACCCATATACGCGAATAAACAAAATTCACAAGTTCAAACAATTTTATTATCATTCGTAACTTTGTAACTTTGCGGTAGCAACGGCTTACGATGTTCACACTTCTGTGTATAAAAGCCTAAGCGTGAAATTCGATAAAACAGTTTGCACTTGGCGTTAAACATAAATGTACGTTGCATTTGGAACATTTTATTTTTTGAACCCCTTTGTTGGATCACGCTGCAGTATATATTTATTGGTAGTCAACTGTATCACTTATAATTTTTCTTTCAAATAGTTTTCGACCGAAATTTTTCCCTCTCAGAAAGGGATGGTTTGGAGGTTGGCGGATTTCCCCGATCTGCATATCTTCCGTAATTCCATTCCGATCGACCTGAAAATTGCTATAGACTCTGACCGCGGGTCTAGAAACGTGTAGACAAAATTACAAAAGAGTCGGCGACCTAAAAATTTTTCCCCAATTTTTTGCGATTTTCGAAAGGGGGGGGCCGCATCTCCTCAACATTTGCCAATCTTTGAAGGCGTGCCCTGACCAGACTATCAGCTATATCGACATGATTCAAGCGTTAAAATCTTGCCCAAACCTCCCTCTTTCCGCATACGTGTCCCGAAGTGGCAAGCTTTTCTGAGGAATCCAGGAGGCTTCCTTTTATCAATAGCATTTTGCTCATTTTCGCGATTTCGACCTGGCCTAAAATTTCAAAGTCAAGCCACGGCCGCAATTCCATTTCGATCGACTCAGGAATTGAAATACACACTTCCTATGCGTCCAGTTACTTGTAGCCAGAGGTAGAAAACCATCGGAGAAACGAAATTTTTTGACCGAAATATTTGCCTCTCAGAAAGGGACAGTTTGGCGGTTGGCGAATTTCCCCGATCTGCATATCTTCCGTAATTCCATT
>CM052091.1:4247062-4261693 GCA_028453745.1 Agapostemon virescens | reverse complement strand
AGCACCGGTTTATCAAGATATATACATTTTTGCAGATGAAACAAAAAGGACCATCTTTGTATATAGAAACTTAGCGCTATTTGGTGTTCAACACTTATGTGTACCTGTCTACATATTCAAAATTATATTTTTATACTTTAATAAATAAGAATTAACAAATTTTACGGGGTATGCTATTCTATTGTCGCGGACTGTATGTTTTTAGTGTTTTTCGTTGTCTATTAATAAACTGTTGTTGTGAAAATTAGGCGAATTTCATTGATTCCAGTAGAATAATTCATCTAAATTAACAATTCGTCTAAATGTAGTATAGTTATCGTTAACATACCTTGAAGTCGCGAAGTCCACTTCCAAAGTTCAGCCGTCCTTGATTCTCAACCAGTATCTGCAACTTCCGTGCATAAGGATTTTCTATAGCTACATCGTAAATGTTGTCAGTACGAGTCAATGGCCCAACTAAGTCATTGTCCACGTAGACCAATCCCCTGTCCCGAACTACTGCGTGCAGAATCGATGGCTCGGTTGTGGTATTAGTTAACTCTGTCTCGTACAACACCAACCAATGAGATAGTCCAAGAGCCTCGAATGTTTGTGGTTCCGTATTCTCAAGAACTACCGTTGCGAAAAGTTGTTTGCCGGAAGGTTCAATGAGATTCGCGACTGGCAGTAGGAGAATCGGTCCGTAATCACCCTTGGGGGACGCGGTCGGAAGAGACATGTTCGGCATTGGTAAATACTGGAAAATTATGAATATAACGTATTACTAATGTATTATTATTTTTATGCAAAATAAAAATTGCTTCATCGATTAAATACAATAGAAACGAAATAACAAGGCTTTTCCTTCTGGAACGACTTTAAAAAGATGGATGAAGTACTATGTTGACGTTTCCACATTTAATTGGTAACCTTTTCCTGTATTTTAAATTGCACGTAATTTATTTTTATTATAAATTTTTATCATAAATTGTACCAGGTCTGTAAATATGAAACCGAAATTTGCCCATACACGACACTAGCTGTCAAACCGCATCGTTGACGCTATTTTCTTAGTTTGAGATCTGTTAAAACTTTTCAACTCACAATCATACAAGTTTCATGCAACTGTATAGTTTTTAACCCCTTGACATACAATGACGTCATTCATTTCATGTGCCATTGTAGTCAACAACTTCAACAACAACGTCAACAACTGTCTTCGGCGAACGTCGCGCAGTATATTATTAGATTCTTTAATTGTTTCAGTCATGCGTTGATGCTATTTTGTTTAAAATGCTTTATATTTTTATTTTGTTTAATGTTATATAGCAATGTAAATTTGAAAATAAAACGTTCTGTTTCTAAGCTTGCACATAAGTGTCCACGATTGAACCAAATTAAATGGTATTCTACGGACGCGTCGAAGCGCATTTTGATTGTATGACAAGGGGTTAATAGCGTTTAACATATCGAATTTCGTGTCTGAAAACTGCGATCTGCGGACAGCATTGATTTTCCGTTACCATTTGAAGAAAACTGCTACGGAAACGCATCGAATGTTTGTCGAAGCTTACGGTGAGCATGCTCTTGATAAATCACATGCTTCGAAAGGTTTAAAAAATTCAAAAGTGGAGATTTTGACATGAGAAACGAAGAACATGGAAGACCACCGAAAAAGTTTCAAGATAGCAAATTGTAAGCATCGTTGGATGAGGGTGACGCTCAAATGCTATAACAACTTGCAGATCGATTAAATGTGACACGAGAAGCTGTCTCCACACGTCTGAAAGCTATGCGAAAGATCCAGAGGATAGGAAAATGAGATTAAAAGGCAACGCAAAGTGATTTTGCTTCGTAATAATGCACTACCAAACGTAGCAAAACTGGTCAAGGAAACGATTGAGGCGTTTAGTTGGGAAATATTATACTTCCGCATGCGGCTTAATCATCTGAGTTGGCTCCATCCGATTATTACTTACTTTCATCGATGGGACACGCACTTGCTGAGCAGCGTTTCTCGTCTTACGAAAATGTATTGGGAGTACAAATACGTACAGCATTTATTGCAAAAGAATGATACTGTGGCGGCTCTACCTCCTTTCTCGCCGGTAGAGGGACAGTAGGACAAGACTTTCCCGCTAGTTTCTGATCCTCCTCCAGTTCATATACATATACAGTGGGGGACAAAAGTATATACTCTTCAAACCTAAATAACTTTTTTAAGATTGGACCAAACGTCTTGACTTTTTTTGAGCAATTAGTTGCATTGATTTAATAAATGATATACAAAATAAATTTTGTAAATATTGGAATAAAAAAGGAACTTTTTAAATATTTTCTATTTGAGCCGCGCACAAAAAATTTTAAAGACGCATCTGGTAGATCTATGATAATTATACGCATGCAGAAAAATTCATTAAAATCGATCGACGTACACACGAGCTACGTGCCATCGAAAATGGCGAAAATCACAATTTTTCACGATTCTTGATTAGTTTCTGCTTAAACTACAGAAATTCTTACATCTTTCTACGTGTGCCATTTTTTCCCGCGTCAATCGATTTCGGTGAGATTTTCAGCATGCGTATAACTAACACAGTTCTGAAAAACGCATATTTTAAATTTTCATTACGAGTTGAAATAAAAATGTTTTAAAAAATGTCTTTTCTACTTTCCCACGTAATTTCTACCAGTTAGAATTATTTCAAAATTATTTTTGCATATCATTTAGTAAATCAATGCTGCTAGTTGCTCAAAAAAAGTCAAGACGTTTGGTTCAATCTTAAAAAAGTTATTTAGGTTTGAAGAGTCCTTAACCGCCTTCCACTACCCAGCGTCTAAGGCAGGGTCCGCTAGTCAGCCTTACTGACGAGCCCTCTAGCGGACCTAGAACGAAATGCTCCCCCTTCCTTCTTTCCTTTTCTTTCTCTTTCCACCACATTTCCAGCAGCCGCCACAATACTTTATGTTTTACTAAAAATATTGTTCATCGCTGGCCACTACTTTTTCCTATCTTTCTGGCAGCGTTCGGATACCGCGCCGGAAGAACGCTTCATCTTTTGACGCTACCCATGAATCGACTCAATTTTTGGTATCTCCATATGTTGCGAAGTGCTACTCAGAGAGACTCAGATCGTCATCGATTGAAACAAGTAGTAAGAAGAAGAAGCAATGTCCAATGAATGCAGCGGGTGGGAAAACTTCCCAATTAAGTGTTTTCAAGTAGGTTTTGACCGATGCCAGGCAAGCAGCATTTCACATGTGGACAATCGGCATTCAATGTTTCTCGGCGTCAGTTCATATGGAATTCAATTTTCTTGCTTTTGAACCATTCCCAATGATTTTAAACGATGTGGAATCGCTCGTCGAGTCACTGATAATGCAAGTGCAAGTTCTTCTTGCGTTTGGCACGAAGGTTCATTCAATAATGCTTCCAGTTTCGTGTTTTCGTACACTTTCGGCCTTCTACTACGTTCTTCATCAACATCAAATTCGCCGTTCTTAAACTTTTGAAACCACTTACAACAACTTCTCTGACTTCGTGCAGCCTTATTATATGCTTCTGCAAGCAATCGTTGCACCTCAGCTGCAGATTTCTTCAAATTAACCAGTTAAGTGTGTTTGACGACTATATCCGTCATGGAGATGTGGTAGAATTTTGTGTCATGACGATTATATCCGTCATGCGTAAAATTTTGTTACAATTTGATATTTAAATTGTAATTCTGGCGAAAACTAAATTATATTCGTAAATTTTAATATGTTTAAAATGTTTAGAGGTCTAGACGAAATGAATCAAACAAATGAAAATTATAAATAATTTGACATAGACTCATGCATCTCTGTACACTCTGGCTAGAACTCTTGATTTTCGCGACAAAGATAGATGCGCGCTTTGAAAAGAGATCGCCACAGTTAACTGGTGAAAGAAGTAAATCCGAACTTCCCGCATATGAGGTTTATTCGGCTCAAAACTCGACATTTTTGCACGAAAAAGAAATATTCGACGCTGATACACAATTGCTAATATTTCAAGCCTATGTTGTTGACAAATGTGCAATCTTACGATATGACATTTTACATCCGACACTAGCCACCATAACTTACTGGTTGTGCTATCTGATTTCAAACGTCGGAGACTTATTTGTACTCCCAATAGTTTTCAGATATGAAATTTGACATATTCAACGGCGTTAAAAACTAAGCTGTTGTATGAAAATTGTACGGTTGAGTTCAAAATCTTGATCAGATGTCAAAACAAGAAAATTGCATCAATGATGCGGTTTGACAGCTAGCGTCACGTATGGCCAAACTCCGGTTTCATATTTATATTCCTATGGTAATACCAAGTTTGATGTAGACTATAATTCGGCATGTCTTTTCGAAATTTAAGATAACTATGCAGCGACTTTGTATTTGCTAAGATAATTTCAACGTGAGAATCAGTCATGTGGTTATTGAGTTCTTCTATTTATTTTGTCTTGTTACTTGTGCGTATAGTACTTATTTATGAAATAATTTGCTTGATTTTAATATTTTTGCGACTTGTTGTTAAAATTTCCTTAAGTAATTGTAAGCCGATTACGAATTTTGAGTGTGCAGAAGTTTTTATTGAGTGTACGAATATTTTTTGCACGAATTATAGTTACTTTTTAGTATTGAAAATAGTAGTTACTATGAGTCACTGTATATTGCATATTTTAGCATATTTTAAGATTATAAATATCCACAGACTAATTACCATGTTTAACACAGTAAATAATGTACAATTGATAATACAGTGACAGTTTAAAATTTTATTAGCAATTCGTAATGGAAGATTTTGTACCTTGGAGATAACATCCCTGATTTTGAAATATTTCGATGTCGGATCTCCTGCTTCGGTCAATGGTGCGTCGTAATCGTAGGAAGTTATTTGCGGCTGGTACATGTTATTGTCGCTATTGGCACCTGTGCAATAAGTTATAATAATTTTACAGATTTCTAGAGAGCTCTCAATTGAATTTTTGTGGACAATGTATAACGTAATAAAAGATTGTCTACAATAAATGTATATTTGTATTTTCTGTGGTTGTAAATGTGTGTAAGATTGTTGTTGGAATTTTTTAAGTATGTATAATGAAATATATATATTTCCTACTATTATACTGGTTAGATTTTTGTAAACCAAGTCTAATTTCTTAGCTGTGAGACTGAGATTAATAAATAATAATATTTACGGCCTACTAAATAATTCGGAAGACTTTTTAATTTTTAGTAAAATTGTATCGCGTTACTAGAAACTCTTAATTAATTTTTAATTACTTTATGAAAATTATAAGAATACATGTATTTAACCTTTTAGAGTTTTTTGTCGCAATTTATAACCATAGAGATAAAGTTAAATAAATTCCTATTAAATGAGTTTGTACGAATCTCAATAATTGTACAGTAATCGACACGTCGTACTACTGTTAATAATAGTGATTATGGCAATCTTATGTAGTTATGTAAACGTACTGATTCAAGGAGCATCTCTCTCATTTTACTAAATATGTACAATCATTCAATCTTTCAGCGAGCAGGTGACACGTTTGGCGACATGCGCATAAATATAATCTTTAAGGAAACATGAGTCAGAGGATTTATGGCTTTGCCATATGAAAGTTTTAATCGGAAATATACTTCCTTCGGTGCTTAAAAAATGCTCTCATTTGACAACTTTACACATCTTTTTAATTACTCTTTTTTTAACAGTAACTACTTATTGGATACAACAATTATATATTTTGAATTGCTTTATTTAACCTTTTGACTAATTAACCTTTCAACAAAAAACGATAAACAAAATTGACACATAAATATATATCACAGCAAATTATGATACAGTTTATATTAATTTGTTCTAATAGTTTCTACCGCAATATTACCGTTTAATATTGTTAGATGACGCGAGTATATACAAACAATGTGATTCAGACATACAAACTCTAATATTTAATTCATTCACATATTATAACGAGTCAGATTCGTGTTTCAATTTTAAACAAAGTCTAACAAACTAAATATTATGCCTTTGTTCAAACAAAATCAAATTTTATTCTTTTGCAACCAATATTTAAACATCGAAGCGAATGTATCAGTATAAAAAGTATAAATTGTTTTTCCTTTTCAGTAACATTTTTAGCGATGAAGATGTTATAACAATTTTAGTTACGAAGAAAATTAAGCTTCTCTTTATTTAACCACACCATTTGTCTTCTTAGGAAATTATTCTGAACTCGCACTGTGTGCATTAATCGAAAATGGAACCAGCGTTTAGGACAACCTAATATCAACCCTTTGATCTCGAAGCTGTTTCAGCTGGTCTCGAAAATTTCACTTTACGTGATTTATTTCCTCTTATACATATTCAAGTTTATACTATTATTCGTCTTTACAACAATGAAACTATTATCACTTTCCTAAATGCAAGCATACTGATGTAAAAATTATTTCAAATAATGGTGTTGCAATTTTTAGTGATGCCCCAGAGTCATCGTTCGAGTGCAAAGGGTTAATATTGTTACGTGAGCAGCCGCATGATCGTGGCATTATCAAAAACACTGTTAATGTTAAAATAATTTTTACTATAAGGGAAGGGAACGTGTCACATGTCCAGTTACAAAGAAGTCTAATCTCCGACTCTGCACTGTTCTTGTTACAACATCGTTGCTAAAACGATCGTGTAACCCACACGGAAACATATTCAGATGCGAAAATCCGATTTTGATGAAACTTCTGGGAGCTTATAGTTCTTTGAAAAATATTTAACACGTGTTTTTTTTATTGGCAACCATCCACTTTGAAGGGGTGAAAACAGCCTTCAAAGTTGGAGTATTTTTGAGATATCTAGGAAACCAGAGGTCGAAAAAATATGAATTTCTTTTTAAATTGTGTGTTTTTCAATGAGAAATATAGTCGCCCAATAAAATTGTAACAAAAGTTCTTTGTTTAAACAATAAAGCTATAAGCTCCCATAAGTTTCATCAAAATCGGATTTTCGCATCTGAATACGTTCCTTTGTCACATCAATTCATGTACTATATCAATGTCTAAACGGATATCGATAGTCTCAACATATGGACCGTTTATTTTAAAAGTGGTGTAAGTGCTTTTAAAAAAAAATGAGATATGACGTAATTTATGCTTAATTTAGTGTAAACTTTTTGTTTATGACTAGTTAGTATTTAATATCTTAAAAATGCCTATGCTTTGTTCAATTTAAAATTGGCCGGTAAAAGAACTTGCGTAACCATTGATTATGAAAGTGGTGTAAGTCCAATTTCCATAGACAGAAAAAGTGGCATTACGAAAAAAGAATTTCCTATACACACCACAGAATTATTATGACGTTATAAACCAATGTAGACAACATAATAAATTTATTTTACACGAAATAAAACGAGAGAATTTCGTTTCAACAAAAAATCTACAAAACGCAATTAAAAACAGATAAGAAGAAACACTAATGGAGAAAAAGTAAATTGGTTGCAAATATGTTGGATGAGATTTTGCAAAAGTGCACCGTTTACTATTTTATATAAAACATCAATGGAGGACACAGAATTTAAGACTCTAAACTTATCACCTACATGTCAGGGAAGACCGCCAAAATTTGAAAAAATCGCCCTGACGCCTTTGTGTCACGATGCCAGGCCTATTACATACGAAAAATATAAGGATGTGCAGCAGCTATCACCTTATATACTTCCTGTGCATCATGAATATTTCAAAACACTGCCACATGAAGAGCATAAATAATTAATACTACCAATATCTTGTGTTAAGTTTAACAATATATAAATATAATTAACGTTCAAAATAAAAAATACTAATTTTATTTTATTTCTTGTTATTATTTATAAACAAAATTGGATTAATATGAAATATATTTTAAGTAATATTTGTTATTTCAAAATTGAAATTAAATGATATTTACAATTGACTAATTATGAAAGTGGTGTAAGTCCATTTGCAGCTTGGAAATATATATTATTTTAGTTAAATTCGCCTAAAAGAAATTTATATAATAAAATTATATAAATTAGTACAAACATTCCCAGACTTCACATAATTAACCTATATTTCTTAATTGTCAGATCTGCTAACATTTAATTTTCTCGAAACAGAAGAAAATGGACTTGCACCACTTTCAAAATAAACGGTCCATATGTTCCCTTGTCAGATCACTTTATGTATTATATCAATGTTTAAACGAATATCAATAGTCTCAACATATATATATAGAAATAAATATATTACGACAGAACAAAGAATTATTTGTTGGATTATAGAGTAACTGAGAATTTTTCAAAAGGTGATAACAAACGTGACGAGTTACCTCGTAATCCCCAGTTAAATGGTTATCTTAGTAACTATTCTATCTTTTACAGACAAACAATTGAAAGTAAGTAAAGTTTGCACTCACCAGCTGTGTAACCGAAGTTTGTGCCGCCGTAAAACATGTATATATTCACGGAAGCACCTAAGGCCAACATTTCTTCCAAGGTTTTCACGACTGCGTTAGTTTTTACTCGTCTAAACGGTTCTTGCCAGTGAGTCAGCCATCCGGGATAAAATTCAGAATTCACAAGCGGACCCTGCGGGAATTGTGAACGTATAAAGAAGAAATCTAATCAACTTATTCTTATTATTAATCGCGACACTCAATTATCGTTCAGTCAATAGCAAATCACTTCTGATCTTATGAAAAATGTAAAGAAAAGTTATAAATTACACAAAACTGACTCTGTCGCTTCTCGAAGTATACATTCAGCCAAAATTACCACTTGAAGAAATTTCTCACGAATAGCAGAGTACTGTTGACCGTATCGTAAACATTTGCATTTGTTTCCCGTGAACATTCGCGTCTTAACAAAATATTGCATAATCGGAAAAGTATTGAGAGATTTTTGTCATTAGATGTTGTTAGGTGTCGTATATCGGGCAATACTAATCAGTTTGCGGTTATCTACCTTTCGTTTAATATTTCATTGCTGAAGCACTTGATTTATCCTTAATATTTTAAAACAAATGTAGTATAATTAGATTTAATCCTACAAAGTCCGCAGAAATTACAGGAACTTTATCAATAAATTCATTCTTCATTATCTAGGTAGTGATATTTTCTGTCGAAGCTCGCCTCTCGAAACTGATATAGCTAAAACGTCATACAAATTTCGGCCGTTCGGATTTGTATAATGTTTTAGCTATGTCAGTTTCGAGAGAGGAACTTTAACATTTTCTATAGCAATTAAAAATTAAAATTCCAAATGTTCGTCTCATCGACTAAAATGTAATATTTGAGGTACAAATTGTTGAACTACGCTCAGCGAACACAATAATCTGGGATAGTCGGAAAAGTATTGAGAGATTTTTGTCGCTAGATGTTGTTTGGTGTCGTATATCGGGCAACACTAATCAGATTGTGTTATGCTGACGCGCATTTGAGAGGTGACATTTCAGTCTACAATTTTCATGTAGACAGTTTCGTATTTCATCGATCGTGTCAAAAATAATATTAGTGTGAAAATGAGTGAAATTTTTGAAAAATTTCGCTGTTTTGCAATTTTACTGCGAAAAAGGCAATAATGCTACATATGTAAGCCCGGGAAACAATTTGTGGTGTTTACGGTGAAGATGCTCTATCAAATGCAACAGCATGTAGACGGTTTGCTCGTTTCCGTTCTGGAAATTTCGATATTAAAGATGCACCTCGATCTAGTCGACTAATTACCCAAAAAGTCGATAAAATAATGCAAATAGTTGAGCAAGTTCGACATATAAGCAGTCATGAGATTGCTAGGAAACTAAACATTCACAATTCAACCGTTTGGGATCATTTGCAGAAAGCTGGATACAAAAAGAAGCTCGATGTTTGGGTGCCTCATGATTTAACAGAGAAAAAATTGATAGATCGAGATTCTATCTGCGAATCATTGCTCAAACGTAATGAAATCGAAGCATTTTTGAGCTTGGCTAGGAAGTTTTGATACATCCACCGTATATCCCAGACCTTCCACTATCAGATTATCGTTTGTTTGGATCTCTGCAAAACTACCTTGATTATAAAAAGTTAGATTCAAAAAAGGACCGTGAAAATCACTTCGCCAACTTCTACCCGATAAACCATAGAAGTTCTATTCCGATGGAATTATGGCTCTACCCCAATAATGACAAAAGGTCACAGATAATAATGGCCAATATATACTTGATTAAAATTCATTTTGAATGAAAGAAATAGTTAATCAAAAAATGACAAAAATCTCTCAATACTTTTCCGACTATCCAACATTTCCACTGATAGTGATGATTGCAGACTATAAAATTGAAAATATATCTCTTTTAGAAGAAAATTCGACTGATTTAAACTGTTTGTATCTCGTAATCTCAATATGAATGCTCGCATAACGAAACTGTCCGATATTAATGATAAGTGTAGTATCGATTAGTACTACAGATAATAGAATAACTAAAAATAGTATTTGCAGATGTCTATCCATTTCAAAGATTGCAGAATTCATTCACGTAGAGATAGCGTTCAATCCAGAAAAATGGCATAGTTGATCTACTCTTATTGGCCTTTCAATTTGCCGTTAAACGTTCTCATTTTTAATACAATGTATCAACTTAGATGAACTATTTTAAAGTGATCCTTCATTATAGAAGTCAAGAAACCAATGTATAAAATAATATATCGAACATTTAGCATCGAATTCACGTGACAAGATTAGTTAACAACAATGACTGTAAACAATACAATATTGACAATATATCTCTTTTAGAAGAAAATTCGACTGATTTAAACTGCTTCTATCTCGTAATCTCAATATGAATGCTCGCATAACGAAACTGTCCGATATTACTTGCAGATTTCTTAATCGTCAAATGTGACACGTTGGATAATCTTAACATTGCCTCATTTAATAAGGTTTGTTATATACCGTGGCCTTGAAGAAGTGCGTCTCTATATTACATCCAGCAGATATCGTTTCGCTGGCATTGTTGTTACACAATACTCTACTCGATTAATTAAGAAAATATATATATATACAGAGTGAGGCAATAATTATTGCCACTTATAATAACTCCAAAAGTATGATAGTAGCAAAAAAGTTATCGAAACAAAAGATGCACGGGAGAACGGGGGCTGCAATATGGCGTCCATCTTTTTTCCTAGGCGAAGTCGCTACAGAGACGTGAAGATCACCTTTGTTTTTTTTTAATAGAATCCTATGTTTTGATACCTGTTTTCTAATATCCGTTACTAAAACGAATCTAACGTGGTGCAACATTAAAGTCTTTGAATGTCATTAAAGGTTATTTAAGGTGTTCAAAGTGATTAATTTATGTCGCATTAATCTAATTTTAGACGATCGACCAATCGATTAAAAACGCCATTTCGTCTATATTTAGTAATTGATACTTACCTGTGGCTGGTGTTTGCGCATTACTTCGAAACTTTTCCTCACATTCGCATTTGTACCAAAGTCTACAGTGGCGTAAACACCGGACGTGTATCCACAACGAAGCGTATTATCGTTGTTGCCATCGGTTGAGTACAGAAGAGCCTTTGTACCAATTCTATCGTGCATGAGATCTCGAAGTTGATTCAAGTAATCGTGGTCACAGGCTTGATAGCTTCCATATTCGTTTTCCACCTGAAACGACGACCAGAAATACGTGTATAATTTTCAAAAAATATATTGTTAACCCTAGCACTCGAATGGTGACTCTGAGGCACCACTAAAAATCGCCACGCTATTATTTGAAATAGTTTTTACATCTCTTTGTCTGTATTTAAGAAATTGACAAAAATCCAATTGCTGTAAGAGGAAATAACAATTACTATCTCTGGATGCAGAAGCGGAAATAAATCATCTACAATCGAAATATTTTGGGTCAAAAAGAATGCTTTGATTTTGGAAACTGTTGATTTTAAAACAGCTACGAGTGCAAAGGATTAATATTTGGAGGCTTCGGTGACATCATTACATTTTGGTAGTAATGTATAATATAGCAATGTATAATTATATTGAAATTTTTAAGTTCAAATTCACATTTGTAAGGGATTTCAATTAACCCAAAATATCGATTTTTTTTAAACTCTACGAGTTTAGAAAAACTTTTAATATGAAATTATCAAATTATTTTTTATCATCATTGGTTTTTCTAATTATCCTATGTGGACACAATATTTTGTTAGTACTTTATAACGTGCATTCAATTTATATTATTTATATTATATAGAAAAGAAGGGATTACGAAGGAATTTAAATAATAAAGTTTTATGAATTTTTAGGAACGAAAATCTATTGTATCGAGAACAATCAACTATTTAATACTTACGTGAATGTTTATATGTTCATTATTATTTTAAAGGTGTAAAAGAAAATTAAGAAGCATGTAATAATTTTAAATAATCAATAAGAGTATATGATATTAAAGAGCACTTAAATTTACTGCACATGCAGTTACAAATTACAGAGATAACTGAGACAACTTATTCAGTTTAAAAGTTGATTTTAATTAAGAAATACACGAAAAATCGTAGAAAAATGTTGGTCTTACCTGAACCATGATTATAGGACCTCCATTTCCTCTCAGCAAAGGTTCGACTCGATTGAACACCTCGGTCAAGTATATTTCCACGTATCTCATATAACCTGCAATATAAAAATAAAAATATTTCGCAACGTTATAAACAAAAGACTCTACTTCGATTTTTAATGTAATATAATAAGTTTGCAAAGCACAAGGTGCACTGAAATTCTTACGTGGATCATTGGTTCTCAGTCTCATATCCGGTACACGCGTGAGCAACCAATATGGCAGACCACCCTGAGCAAAGTAAGACAAAAAGTAAACGATGCATTCTGAACTATAGAATAATATAATTATTTTACACAGTGAATAGGTAGATGAATAATTTTTATTATAATTTCATTTGTTACTATATTTTAGAATATTATAATTATTTTATAGAGTGAATAAGTAGAGGAATAATTTTTATTATAATTTTATCTGTAACTATATTTAATTCACAATGATAAAATATTTTTATGAATCACTTACAAAGTCTCTTTCTGCGCAAATATAGGGACCAGGTCTTAAGAGAACGAGTAAACCTTCTTGTTGAGCAATATTCAAGAACTCTACCAAGTCTGCATCACCTGACCAGTTCCATTCATTTTCTTCAGGTTCGTGAAGACTCCATTCTACGTAACTGTTACGTAAACAATTTTTTTTCTTAATGAAAAGATTATTTTTCCATTAGAGATTCGTAGAAAATAATGTGACAACAAAGTGATTAATGTAAACCCTCGATCGAATCTGAGTAATGCGACGCACGAAACTGTGCATTTTCCGAAAATATATATGTATATGTATATATATAACATATAATATAACTATATGTATATATGAATTCGACTTTCACATCATTTAAGAGAATCTCATATTTGTTTTCTAATAAATTGCGTCCATTAATTTCTGAAATTTTATTTAAATTTGTATGAAAATAAATAACAAGTGTTGAAATTCCAAATTGTTGAACCTCTATTGTTTTTATGTAACTGCTCTGTTGTTGTTATGTAAAATTTTAGAAAAATTGTAGTACTTTTAATAAACAATATAGAGAACTATATTCTTGCGTTATTAAACTTGAGTTAATGATTGACTTAAAATCTCCATTTAAAAGGTTTCGATTTCACTTTTCAAATTATTACTAAATAAATGGTTATCGCTACGTCTTCCTCTTTCGCACGTTACATTAACATTTTTATAAACCAAACGCATTTTAAGTTGAAACCACTATATAATTGTTTACTCTTAATTTCTGTCTGTCATTGCGACGAAGAATCATTCCTTAAATTTAATTGATGACTATTTCACAAATATTCAATTTATATCAAATTACAATTCTGTACTTTATTCTCTCCAGTATATCTAATTCATTCTAAATTGTGCAGTCTTTTAATATGTCACGCAGAGAGAAAAGCACTGCGAGATTTAATGCATTGATTCCTGTGAACAGCAAAATGCTATTTGTATACGAAGGAAAAGTAAACGAATAACCAAATGGAGTGTTTGCAGATGTCGATCCATTTCAATGATTAGAGATTTCACTTACGTAGAGACAGCGTTCAATCCAGCCGCCCTCATTTTTCTTAAACGATCCCGCCAATATCGTTTCGGAGATCGGAAATAATGAAAACTGCCGGATACATATCGGAATGGCTTCCCGTCAAGTAAAAATTGATTGTTCTCATAATCGACTTCGAATCCGAAAGTCGGCGTCGTCTCCTGCAACTACAAACACACGAACTGCAACGAAATCTCTAAAGCAACTGTACTATTAAGGGGCGAATACACTTTATAAGATGAAAATTTTCGATTTTTTTTTGTTTGAAATTGATTCCAGTATGTGTCTAGAATACGTGTATAAAGTTACGCAGCAAAATTTTATGTATTTTGGGAGATACAGCTAACCGAACAGGTAAGCGTCAGGTGTAAGTATCGCAAAGCTGAAGCGAAAGGTGAATTAAATAATTTTAATCATCCTAGTCCACTTCACCCAGATCAGCTTAAACATTTAAAACCGATATATGAAAAACTTTCAAAGGAGCATTT
>CM052091.1:4209501-4232704 GCA_028453745.1 Agapostemon virescens | reverse complement strand
ATACTTCGTTCATATTTTTATAATTTCATTTTATACTTTCTTTATATTTTTATAATTTTATTTTATATTTCATTTATATTTTTATAATTTTATTCTTTCTTTGTATTTCTATAATTTTATTTTATACTTCGTTCATATTTTTATAATTTTATTTTGTACTTTGACTTTATATTTTTATAATTTTATTTTTTACAGTAATTCTATTTTTATAATTTTATTTCATACTTTGTGTATATATTATACAATATTTTTAACTCTTTGACTGCCTTGTCATCCATTTGTGAACGACAGAGTTATTTGTCTATGTTTAAACATAAATTTGTACATTAATAGATTCGTTGCACTTACATTTACTTAAGATCTAGTGAATACAAGAAGGTTGAAGGATAACTATGTGCTATACGTTTTATGCTTGCCATTGTTGCTTCTTTAAATTAATTTTTTTGATTTTGTGGAATTTTTTAAGTTTTTGGTTGAGCAATAAAGCGTTGAACATGCATAGTATTCTTAAATACGTATAGTTATAATATATTGTCTTTTGTTTACCGATAATCTCCTTAAGAAGTCAGTGACGGTCATACAGACGAAGAAATAATAGCATCTGCATTTATTAATGCAGGATTAAATAATTACAGTTAGGATCATCTGTCAGTAATTTGAAAATCATAATTATGAAATGTTTCAAACCGATACGAATAGATTCGATCTATTCATCTTCAATCAATTCCATAATTTAATTAGTTTATCGGGAGCAAATCATAGATTATCTCACAAAACAAAGGTTAGGCAAGTTATGTAAAATATTTTAGATTTCCTTTTACTCGATAACAAAATCTGTTTATCTACATACCGATGCCATTCCGATAATGATTGTAAAATTAGTGAATAACATTTCTGCTTACGTAATTGTTTCGGTGTCTAACGCGAAATATTACAAACAATCACCTGAGTTTAGAGACGAGTGTTTCGATACTAACAATAGAACGATAAATGTCGCTAGGCGTCGCGTGACTTGCTTAATACGGAATGTGCACAGATTTGTGAGAAATTTATAGTCGAACAACATTTCCTGTTTCATCTATTTGTGTCATCCTTGACACTAAATAAAAATTAGTGGCCATATTGTTTGTCAAATTAATCTAAAGAACCATTCCTACCCAGTGTTACGAAATTATTATTAGAACTATCTTCTACATTATTTGCCTTAAGGAAAATTATTAAACTAATAATAATAATAATAATTCCACGTGACAAGGTATTCATTCAAACTAAATAAAAATTAGTCATCATATTGTTAGTGAAATTAATCTAAAGAATCATTCCTACCCAGCCTTGCAACCTTATTATTAAAAGTATGTTGTACATTACTTACAATTAAGAGAAATAATGAAACTACCACAAGAAAATGTTTTTGTTTAAAGAAATAATGTGACCGATACTAATAAGGTGATGATCGACGATGGCACTGCAAACTATGACAAAGAACGATCGATACGATAGTCGACAGTAGGAGCGTCGTTCCACGTGACAAAGTATTCATTCATTATAGAAAAGTAGTAAATAAATACAATGTACAAAATATTGAAACAATATAGTTCTATTTATTTTTTATTTATGCATTTATTTATTTATTCAAGTTCGTGGATTATTTAGAAATTCGCTGAACCGGTTTTATCGCCGAAAACCACATTGATCGGGTTAACCAGATTACTTGGGTCGGAGTCTAACTCGGTTAGGCGTGTTATTTTGCGGTTCCAAATATCGGTTCGAATTCCTGCTTGTGTGTAACGATAAACTTTTCGCTCATGTTGGTAGATATAGTTTCACAATTTTCGCGAATTGGTGCCTGTTCTTTCCTGTTATTTCCTGTTCTTTATCTACGGCCGTGACGTCATAAATAATTCTAGTATCATTGTAGCAATCTCTGCCATAAATTCAATTTATTGGTTCAGGCGTTATCGCGTGTAACAAATCTCATTGAGATTACATAACTTTCCCGAAGCATGTAATAAATAACATTAAATTCATGCAATAACATATCAGTTTTAATAGATATACAAAATTATTATAATATTTTTATACAATTACTAAATACAAAAATGCATTGAAAATAAATTCTTTTAATTTGTCTACGACATAACATTTCATAAATTCAATTTCTACTAAAACTTTAGGTATACCTATTCAGTGATTAATTTTATAAACATTTACTCATGAATTAGCGAAGTTCGTTTCGGTGGCAGTGGTATTAAATGTTGATTCAGATTCGGAATTTGCATTCTGTGTGGTATCAGTAGTTTCTTCGGTTGATGTAGTAGAAGTTGGTTTTGGTTCGTTTGTATCTGTATTTGCATAACTTTCCGAAGATGATTTTGAGCGACTAGTAGTTGAATCAGTTCCACTACTTGTATTATTAGATTCTTCATTAGTTCTGGACGATTCATCTGTTTTATTATTTGCAGCAGTCGAAATTAAATTATTGCTATCAGTTGTAGCAATTTCGAGAGTATTTTTGAGAGTAGAATTATTTGCGTCATCCGTCGATACTTCGGTCAAGTTGGCTGGTATAATAATCTGATCAATATAGAGGTCTCCCAGTATGTTGATATCGTTGGTTAATTTATTATTGTTACCCGATGTATAGTTATATGATGATGCAATTGCCACAGCTGTGTTATCAGGGCGATCGGCTACTTTCAGCTCCAAGTCGACTGTTTTTGACCTTCGATCGCTGGATCCTAACCCTGAACAGATTCATTCAATTTAGATTTAGAAAGATTTACCGTTGCCTCTCTATTCTACTTGATTAATTTTTAATCTGAACCTGAGTGTCAGAACCTTCTGCATCACTCGAATTTTCATCCCCATTGTCTCCTTTCCCTTTCGTTGAAACGGACTCCGATTCATCTTTATTCGAATCACTCGTACTATTCAAAGAAGTTTCTTTTTCATTGGACGTCGAGTTATCAGACGATGCGGCACTTTCGTCAGCGTGCGATTGCGAGGACTTTATCTCTGCCGAAATAAATAATTTTATTAGCGATCATATAGTATAACATTCCGTTAACAGTGATTTATCGATAAGCGTATCGTGACTGATCAAATTATTTTCACGGTAAAATTACAAAACTACTTCCATTAGAAATTATTAAACAAATTTTTTCGTTCCAGAAACTGGCACGCCAGTCACATTTTGTGCTTAATTAACGTTAATTTAAATATGATTTACGAAATCCTAGCAACGGTATCCTTAAGGGGGAATACACTTTATAAGATGAAAATTTTCGAGTTTTTTTTTGTTTGAAATTGATTCCAGTATGTGTCTAGAATACGTATATAAAGTTACGGAGCAAAATTTTATGTATTTTGAGAGATACAGCTAGCCGAACAGGTAAGCGTCAGGGGCAAATGGCGCAAAGCTGAAGCGAAAGGTGAATTAAATAATTTTAATCATCCTAGTCCACTTCACCCAGATCACCTTAAACATTTAAAACCGATATATGAAAAACTTTCAAAGGAGCATTTATTAACGAGGTGTCTAGGCGGACACAGACAGAATTGCAATGAAAGTTTCAATTCAACGTTTTGGCGCCTAAATCCAAAGCATCTAAATTCCGAAGCAAAAATAATCGAAACCTCCGCCTGTATTGCGGCTGGCATTTTTAACGAGGGCTACTTAGCTATATTAAAAATAATGAATGTATTGAATATTAATATCGGGCAACAATGCAAATTCTTTGCCGATACGTATGACGCGCAGCGCATAACGAGACAGGAACGCCGCAGACAAACCAGCACAAAAGAGGCACGAATCTCTCGTAGGATGCACCAAATGGAGCAAAATGAATTTTTTGAAGCCACAGAAGGCTTACTATATGGCCCTGGTATAGCGGATTAGTTTCCTCCAGAAGTAAGTGTTCAATAACTACTACTCTAACAGTCGAAAAACTTTAAATGCGTTTTTCTCAATATCATATTTCTGAATCTTGTGTACACGACACAGAACGATCTGTTGGACCAATTGAGCTCCTAAGGCGATTTTTCGTTAGGTAATGATAAAATGTCGTCGATGAACTAAAAAAATTCCTAAATAGTTGCATTTTTTCCTTTCAATTTACATTATAAAGTCGAAATTTTTAGCGAAAAATCGTAACTTTTTCAATACAGCTAAAAATTTTTGCATTTTTGTACTTTTTGTTGGAATTTTTTAGTTCATCGACGAGATAATTTTATAAGGATTAAAAAAAACTTTTGTTTTGCTGTTTCAGATGAAAATTAGAGGCTCTAAATACATTAATCATTAAAATAGAAAATCTTTTGTATTGTTTAAATATAGAACATAATATCATGAAAGTTTGGGAATGATTCGCTTTGTAGTTATTGAGAAAAAAATGCCTAAAAATCACTATTTTTTAGGCGCTCTAAAGTGAATTCTCTCCTTAATACGCGGAGATGAATATGAATCTTCTATTTTGTGATTATTACAAAAATTAATGTATTTTTATGAACTAAAAGAATGCTTGTTCGTTTGACTGAATAGTTTGATTTCTATAGTATTTTTAAAAGTTTCTGAAAGACATCGTGGAAGGTTGACTGTGTTTTGTTTTCAACCATTTTCTCGCAGGGGTGTTCGAGTCTTCGTTGCTTTGAAACTGGAAATCTGTAGATATTCATTCAATTTGGAGTTGGAAAGAGTTGGAAGAAAGTAGCCGAAGTCACAAGGTGTCCAATTCTTTTAGGACGGCTTTCAAAAAATTAGTTGTTTATTAGTACTTTGAATTATTCTTACCCCTCAAAAATGTAACGAATTATAATTACATATTCTAATAGTAAAATGTACGATGGATTCAAAAAGTACTTGAACATTAACTTTCCTATTCTCGGAAGATTAGAGACGTTTAAATGGTATTGACGTTATTAAAACAAAAGTGCAACAATAAATTGTACTCGTTTTAAAACTTGAATTTTCTATCCCTTCTCAATCTACTATCCATTTTTTATTTGTTAAAACGTCTGTCAAAATATTAACAAATAGTTTTCGTGATTTGTACCGAAGATTTGTTAAACTGAAGCTCCTTTCTACAGTGAGATCTCATAACTTGATATACGATTTTTTTAATTGACTGATTGAAATCTTCTGTGCCAAGGCGATAATACATAAATAAAGTAAACGACGAAGACTTGTTTTATCGATTTAGTCACACAAAACAATAAAGAAACAATCCTATATCAAGTTTCGAAGTTTCATTTTAATCAGTTAACTTTGGCGACCTCTTTTCAAAGCATGCACCTATGCGTGTCACAAAAATCGAGAGTTCTAGCCAGAGCATACGGAGATGCATGAATCCACCTTAAATTATTTATACTTTTTATTTTTTCGTTTTATTTCATCTTAATCTCCAAATATTCTAGACATATTGAAATTTAGGAATACATAGTAGTTTTCGCTAACAAGGGGACATATTCAGATGCGAAAATCCGATTTTGATGAAACTTATGGGAGCTTATAGTTCTTTGAAAAATATTTCACATGTGTTTTTTTTATCGGCAACCATCCACTTTGGAGGGGTGAAAGCAGCCCTCAAAGTTAGGGTATTTTTAAGATACCTTGGAAACCAGAGGTCGAAAAAATTTGTATTTTTTTAAAATTGTGTTTTTCAATGGGAAATATAGTCGCGCAAGAAAATTTTAACAAAAGTTTTTTGTTTAAACAATAAAGTTATAAGGTCCCGTAAGTTTCATCAAAGTCGAATTTACACATCTGATTATGTTCCCTTGTAAGATTACAATTTAAATAGCTAATAGTAACTAAATTTTTCGCATGACGAGTATACTCGTCATGACACAAAATACTACCAATTCTCTATGATGAGTATACTTATCAAACACAGCTCTACTATTAATTTTTACAAAATCATTACTGTTCAGCATTAAATCTATCGATTATAAGAAATATTATGGTGTTTTGATTGTGTTTTATTTTAGGAGTCTCCTGTTTTTACAGTCTTGAACTTAGGTTTTATCGAAAGGATCTACGATATTATAAATTGCCTCCTTTACAAAATTTTGCTAATAAAAAATCATTATTTTCGTTTAAAGTGCAGTTCTACTGTGACAAAAATCGCAGATTAACGCTAAACGTACCGAGCATTACAATTTACTAGTGTACATTGTCTTATAAAAATGTCAAGATTTAATTAATTTGAATTACTTGCGATTTTTTACTACAAAGTACAACTGAACAAAGAGATTTAGTAAATCGATTCTTATGAAGGTAATTTTATAACTTCAATAATTGCAAAGTAAAAAGTCTGAAAACGGTCATTTATAACAAATCAAGTTATTTCAAGGTGATAAGAATCAAGTATTCTGTATACTTTATTTTATTTATGAATATTTAACAGAATTTGGTAATAATAATCTCATGTGCCACGTATATTTAAATGATGGAAACAATATTTAGGAAGCTTACTACTAAAGAAATAGAGATAATTGATTAGCATAGAAAAATTGTCTGAATTGCCAGGGGTTACTTCAATTCGATTTAAAAAATATATTCTCTAAACAATTTATAACCGGTAAAAACTGCTACGATATTATTCAAAACGGTGTTCATATTATTAAATTCTCCTATATTTTACAAATTGTTAAAAATTCAAAATCCGAACATGTTTAATCTCGGGTGCACTACATAAAATGGATTACATAGAAAACACACTGAGCTAGATTAGTATAAATGTCTTCATTTTGGAATTAGTATTGCTTGGAATTAGTAGTGCAAAGAGTTAATTTTTTGAGGATGCAAATCGAAGCTGGAAAATCGTAGTTTATGATGAAAAATTGACGATGTCTCTTCTGCTCGAGACAAACGAAAAAAGAAAACGATTATCAATCGAATTAAAACAACTAGCGTCGAATTCGATTAGCGAACGTTTCAAACCGTTTTGCTAATTATTGGGTTGTTCGGAAAGTAATTTCGTTTTTTCCTGATAGAGGATTTAATTGTATTTTTTGCACCTAACTTCACACTTAAGCCGCATAATCATTATATGTTTTGAGAGCTGATATAGCAAGGCTTGTGCGTGACAAAGTCCAATTGATTCTACGTAGTAGTTTTTGGTAGGTGCCCTTTTAAATATGGAGAGCAATAAGCAGCATTTTCGTCATATTTTACTTTTTTACTATAGAAAAGGTAAAAATGCTGTTCAACCCAGAAAGAAATTAACCGATGTGTATGGAGAAGATGTGTTGACAGTACGCCAGTGCCAGAACTGGTTTGCAAAATTTCGATCTGGTAATTTTGATGTCGAAGATGCACCACGTTTTGGAAGGTCGGTTGAAGATGATAAAGACACGATAAAGGCACTAGTTGATGCAAACCGGCGAATAACAACACGTGAGATCGGTGAGAGGTTAAATTTATCAAATTCAACTGTTTATGATTACTTGAAAGGCCTGGGTTTAACCTCGAAGCTCAATATATGGGTTCCCCATGTTCTCACGGAGAGAAATTTGTGTCGTCGCGTTGACGTCTGTGATACGCTTCTCAAACGTCACGAAAATGATCATTTTTGAAGCGCATCATTACTGGGGACTGTATATAACAATGTCAAACGCAAGAGATCATGGAGCAAAAATGATGAAACAGCTCAAAGTATTTCCAAAGCCAATATCCATCAAAAAAAGGTGATGCTGTCTGTTTGGTGGGATTTTAAAGAAATCGTTTTTTTTGAGCTTTTACCGGATAACACAACAATTAATTCGGAAGTCTACTGTCATCAGCTGGACAAACTGAATGATGCACTTCAACAGAAAAGGTCAAAATTAATCAACAGAAAAGGTGTAGTGTTCCACCGAGATAATGCGAGACTTGAATGGGATACAATGCCACACCCACGATATTCTCCAGATCTGGCACTTTCGGATTATTATTTGTTCCGGTCACTGCAAAATTTTTTAGATGGTAAAACCTTCGCTTCAAATGAGGAGGTCAAAAACCACCTCGATCAGTTTTTTGTCAGCAGAGACCAAAAATGTTATGAGCGTGGAATCATGCTACTACCAGAAAGATGGCAAAAGGTATTGGACCATAATAGTCAATATATAATTTAATAAAATATTTGTTCATTATACGAAAATTGTCTTTCATTTTCACAAAAACAAAGAAATTACTTTCCGAACAACCCAATACTTATTCTTATACGTCGTAGAATTTACCTGATTGGTGGATGAATTATTTCTACACGTCATAGAATTTACCTTTGCCTTCTTGTGTCTTCTTCAGGTGACCGTGTGCAGACAACAATTCTTGCAACGTTACGCTCTTCTTCGAGCTGCCATCGTTGTTCTTTATTATGGGTCCACCATCATTCGGCCATTTTCTCGGATGCGATGAATAATTTAATAAGCACTTGATTATCAATTCAGATATTTTCTGGGGTTCGACCTCGTTGATATTACATATCCTGGAAACTGCATTAATATTTTCTTCTAGTATCTTCCTTTGCGTCGCTAGCGCATTTGTCACCCCCGGTGTTCCTTTACAATATTCGTTTTTGTTGCATTCATTTATGCCATTTTTCAAGAACTTGATTAGTTTTTTCGAGTGCTCGATACGATTTAAACGACTTTTCAGTTCGGCTTTCGTAGCTATCCACTCCGAGTTCAAAGCAGGATTGTCTGATTCGTCGCTATTACTGTAGTCAGATTCGTTCTCGGAATTACTTTCATCAGATTTGTCATCATTCTTTTTATGACTCTTCTTATCTTTACCCTTTCGAGCTTTCCAAGAAATTTTCTCGCCACTGTCGTCATCATCAGACTCATCAGAGTTATGTTCGTGAGAATTCTTTTTCTTATGCTTGTCTTTCCGAGAGCCTTTTGAATGCTTCTCGTCGCTATCGTTGTCATCAGACTTATTACGAGAGTTATTTTCATCAGAATCCTTTCTTTTATCTCTATCTTTTCGAGAGTCTTTCGAATGCTTCTCGTTGCTATCGCTGTCGTCAGATTTCTCATCAGAGTTACTTTCATCGGAATGCCTTTTCTTACGTTTGTCCTTTCGAGAGCCTCTTGAATGCTTGTTGTCGCTATCGTTGTCATCAGACTTATCACGAGAGTTACTTTCATCAGAATCCTTTCTTTTATGTCTATCTTTTCGAGAGTCTTTTGAATGCTTCTCGTCGCTATCGCTGTCATCAGATTTATCGTTGGAATTACTTTCGTCGGAATCCTTTTTCTTATGTTTGCCTTTTCGAGAGCCTTTTGAATGCTTCTCGTCGCTGTCGCTATCGTCAGATTCCTCATCAGAGTTACTTTCATCGGAATTCTTTTTCTTATGTTTGTCCTTTCGAGAACCTTTTGAATGTTTCTCATCACTGTCGCTGTCGCTGTCGTCAGATTTATCGTTGGAGTTACTTTCATCGGAATGCTTTTTCTTATGTTTGTCATTTCGAGAACCTTTTGAATGTTTCTCGTCACTGTCGCTGTCGCTGTCGCTGTCGCTGTCGCTATCGCTGTCGTCAGATTCGTCATCGGAGTTACTTTCATCGGAATGCTTTTTCTTATGTTTGTCCTTTCGAGAACCTTTTGAATGTTTCTCGTCACTGTCACTGTCGCTGTCGCTGTCATCAGATTCGCTATCGGAGTTACTTTCATCGGAATCCTTTTTCTTATGTTTGTCTTTTCGAGAACCTTTTGAATGTTTCTCGTCGCTATCGCTGTCGCTGTCACTGTCGCTGTCACTGTCGCTGTCACTGTCGTCAGATTCATCAGAATGCCTTCTTTTACGTTCGACTTTTCGAGAGATCCTTGAATGTAACTCATCGCTTTCGCTGCTGTCAGAGTCACTTTCGTCAGATTCCTCCTTTTTGTGTTTATTTTTTCGAGAACTTTTTGAATGTTTCCCGTCACTTTCTCTGTCGTCAGATGTATCATCAGAATCACTTTCGTCGCTATGTTTTACTTTACAGCTTTTTCTATGATGTTTTCGACGAGATTTTTCTTCACTGGAACTGTCACCAGAACTGTCACTATCATCTTCGTCACTTGAATTTTCATCTTTTTTGGAAGTACCTCTTCTGCGCCGGAGTATTATGACAGTTTCTTTCTCGTTTTGATTAGAATTTTCTCCGCCGATGTCATCCGTGTTGATATCTTCATTGTTTTTCGTATCGTCGAAATTATCGTTCTTCTGAACGTTACCTTTGTCTTCCTCGTTGTCATCGTTTTTGCTAGGTGGGTCTTTGCCATACCAAATTGCAGGATCATCATTTGCATGTAACTGTTCGATTTGTTCATTCGCTGTTTGCTGTGCCCCGTTTAAGAAAGAAAGCGGATTTTCTTGTTGTTGTTGCCCGGCAGCGTCCGGTTTTGGCTGTTCCAAGGTGCCTCCGTAAGCAGAAACTACCAAGGCTACAATTAGCAAGCTACAAATACCTGTCGGAACGAGATAAAAATGATGTCGTTACGAATCCATTAGTTTGCTTAACAAGATATCAAAGTACGTACTGCCCCCGGCAAAGATTACTTAATCAAACGAATCATTATGATTATGATTATTCATGTTCTCAATTTGCAGAAAATTTCCATTAATCATAAGATACAATGATGGAACTCATCACATATAGAAAAAACATTAATATAGAAGAATGTGTTTGTTTTCCATTACCAACAGAATGAGCAAATTAGACATTAACGTGAGAAATTATTTAATTATTCTTACGAATTTAGAACATTTCTTTGGCAATGGGTATTGTCACAATTCATTGCTACACATATATCAAAAAGTGTTCCAATGCTTTGCCAATCTACTAAATTTTCAAAAAGGGGCAGATTTTATTATTTTATATTTGGTAAAAACGGAGGGATGATTACATTAATAATTTTCTAAATGTCAATGACTCTTATGCTACATTTATCTTCTGTACATATAATTCTATTCTTTTCGCATACAATATACACACAAATAGTTTGTTCAACAATCACATTCACGATTATGATCGAATATTTTCTAGAAAGTGTAGTACACATGTAAATAAAATGATTAAAAATCGTTTTCATCACTGAAATCTTAAATATGACAATGTCTTTTAACTTCATAGAAAAATATATTCATGTTGGCTACTTGGAAATACTAATATAAAATATTAAACCTTTGCACTCGAAGCAATTCCATTCCAAAGTCGAAACCATATTTTTAACTATAATAACTCCGTTGTACATATTTCATTTTCCTTCGTGCATATGAAATTAATTACAATTACTCGCACTTAGAGCATTAAAATTTTTATCGATTTCTTAATTGTAGATCTAGCGATGTAAAAGTTGTTTAAATAATAGTGTGACAATTTTTAGTGGTGTCTTTGAGGCGCCATTCGAGTGCAGAGGGTTACTTATCTGCTATCGATGTAAAAATTAGTTTTAAAATACTATCGTGATTTCAAGAGCAATAAGAAAAAGACGATGTTAAATTCAGTTTCAGAATCATAGTTATCTATTTATGTATTTCTCTAATATTGTAGGATTTTAAACAAATATCGCTTATACTACATTCGTTTCAGACAATGCATCAACAAATAGAAATTTACTTGTAATTTTTACGTGGAAACCCTAAATTGTATGACAAAATTATTATTAATTATTTATAGGCATCATTTGATCGTTCAAACTACTTTACATTAGTTTCTACAATACGTGATCTCCATTTAATAAAATTACCTTTCATTTTTCCGACATTCATGAACCACTTCGTATACCACTGTCTAGATACACTACCACGCACTGGGGATCTACTTGTTCTTTTATACAGTCGTGATAAATGTCCTTTATCTCTTCACGAAATTTATAACTACTATTACAATGACTCATTTCATTTCACGGGCTACAAACATTTGTCACGTTGTCAACATGGCTACGTAATTTTAGTATAAACGAAAAGCAAATACAATTTATTACGATAGATCAGTCGTATCAGAACCACTGACGAATTCGTATTCATAATGCTGTATTTCAATGTGTACGTTTATTTTTGAATAATCCAACCAAATGGCATTTGTATAATGAGTATTATTGTGGGAATACTTTGTAGCATTTGCATCTGAAGTAATCACATTCAGAATGCATTCTATTCTTAATGCTCATTATGTAATAGCTATTTATAATGTTGCCTATTACATTTTATTTGCCAAGGAATAGTGGTACTTGTATTTATCATGAACTGCAGCACATGTGAACATTTTAATTTAACTAAAAGATACAAAGCATGTGTTGCTACTTACGGGAAGCGACTACGATTTGACAAAACACTCGCTAAAAATAAACTAATTCACAGTAGGGTGGTTAGTGATGTGACTACATTAAAAATATAGTGCAAGCATAGTACCGAAATATATTAATAGAATTGAATGGATATATGCCACAAATATACGAACATTATACAAATAGTATGAAGGAAACATGCGAACAATTTGTGAACGCTCTTCGAAGTATAGGGTGATAAGAAGAATAGTCGATATACAATTCGTGTTCATAATGTTGTATTTTAATATGTACGTTTGTTTTTTAATAATCCAACCAAATGGCATTTGTATAATAAGTATTATTATGGGAATACTTTGCAGCATTTGTGTCTGAAGTAATCACATTCAGAATGCATTCTATTCTTAATGCATATTATATAATAGTTATTTATAATGTTGCCTATTACATTTTATTTGCCAGGGAACAGTGATACTTGTAGTTATCATGAACTGCAGCACATGTGCACATTTTAATTTAACCAATCCTGGGTTCGTAAAGCAGAATGTGAATCAAGCTGCCACCACTTCGAGCCCTATCAAAGAGGTCGTAGTCACCAGCAGCGAACCTCCTAAACTAACGTTGACGATTGTTGACCTTCAATACATCTCCATAAATATCGAAAATTTTCTTTGTTGTTACCGTTGCATTAAATCTCGCATGAAAATGAAAAAGTATGCAATGACGAATGTGATTCTCGGAAGGACGAACGCCGCTGTTTATAATAGGGTAGTCAAAACAATGTATACTTCTTAGAATATTAGCTTTTTATTTAGTTTTAGTATTACAATATTATATAATATTAGAATATTACTTCTTAGAATAGAATATTGATAACACAGGCTGTTTAATTGAAAACTGTAAAAGAATACGTGTTTCCTCTTCGACGATCGGTACATAACCAAAGGCAAAAAACTTCTTTTCAAGTACTTTAGTACTTATGAGTACCCCTAATATTATCTACAGCAAAATACAATTTGGATTGATTTATCGATTTGCCTCTCCATTTCGCTCAACAGACAGATCTTGACTCTCTTCGATTTTCCGTCAGCACAACAGATTCGTAACAACTCTTATCTTCTATTATTTCTTTAGGGGTTGTTCGCCGCAGGACAGTTTTATTTATCGGCGATTTCATCTGGATAAACTGCCGTAAAAATACATACCTAAAGAAATTTTCGTCTCATCGAACATCTGTCCCTCTATTGGCGCGCGTAGAAGGTATAGCTATCACACCGCCATTTTGACAGGTTTGGTAAATAAGGAGTTATATACCCATTTAAAAATATGGAGCTATTTATTTAACCCTCAGATGGGGGATTATTTATAAAATAGTATAATTGAGGATGTTTAGGAGTTTTGTTTATTAAATTTTTAGTTATATTATAATAATGGTTAGATTATATTATTATTTTAATTATAAACCCGTTTTCAGCAGTATGGAATCTATGAGGTTGTTCGGAAAGTAATTTCACTTTTTTAATGAAAATGAAAGGCGATTTTAAGATTAGTTTTAATCAATTTTAAATTAAATTTAAAATTACAAATTTAAAAATGAAATCACTTTCCGAACAACCTAATAATTTTATACGCGATCCCAATCTAACATTTGTACATTTAATTTGATCGCTCAAGACTGAGAATTTAAATAATGATTTGGATACACTGAGTCCAAATAAACTCACGTTCCGCCGTCAAAGGGTTAATTCTTATATTTGCCTAAAATGAACATGGAATATTCGAGGCGTTTAATTAAATTTTCGGCGATCTAATTGATAAAGTATCAGACAGTATATTTTAATAGTAATTCATTAGATATCTTACCGATAATAACAAAAAATGATTATGTCTTGTTTTTATCTACCAATTATCTACCGTGTTCTTTTATATCTTAGTTGCATGAAAGTAGAAAGTTTTATAAACAACCTCTCGACAGTAGAATGTAATGTAGCATTAGAATTGTCGGATACATTTTTATTCATTTAAGAGATAATTAAATTGCGCAATTTTTTACTATCGGAATAAACTATGTACATACTTGAAACAATATTTAACGATGATAATATAAACTATATTCCACAATTTTCATAAAAGTGATTTTGTTCATATAAATTGTGAGCAGAGATGTACATACCTTTACATTAACACGTTGACTGCCATGGTGGTCACCGATGGCCGGCACCATTGCGTCGTTTAAGAATGATTATCACTACATTAATGTCATTGAACATCGATTTATTACCGTGGAAGTTAACCAGATTGTAATATGTGGTGAGAACTTCATTATACAGTAACCAACAATTCTCTTTAATAACATTGATCAGTTCTCTCAATGAAACAGATGAAGTAGGTCTGAAGTACACACAATTCGCTCGGCATTCAACGTGTTAATAAGAAATAAAAGAATTATTATTGTATATTTTAAAGAAATAATTGTTTCTTCAAGAAATCAATACAAACACATATACGTCGCATTGTATAGTATTTGTGTATCTGTTGTTTTCTGAAAAATTAAGTACAACACCTTAAACTGTCATATAAGAATATGGCAGCCATTTTCCCAAGTTATTTCTGTGTGATACTGACTGTGGTATTATATACTTATAAAGTTTCATCTGATAAATATAATTTTTATTTTACGTTCTAGTAAACAACAAATTATTACGCGAACATAATTGAAATTGTTAAAAATTAAATATTGCTGCTTAAATAAAATTCACATACACGAGTATGTAAACCTGAACTAAAATGTTAAACATTAAACGATAAGCAATAATCTCTTAATAACATAATTCTGCTTTTAAATTCCAAGTGTTGCATGATGAAAAAAATTAACATTGGCACTGACTGTCGACTGTTAAATTTCATATAACTGAACATGGACGATCAATGTCAACCAAATGTGCCTGATGGATGTCGTCCGTCCATACATGGCAGCAAATAGTGACTGCAATCATCGATGTCATAATACCACCGTGTGTTTGCAGCTACGTAGATATTTTTGTGCTCCTGTGTTTGCAATGCTTGAAAGATAGATAACAATTAAAAATGCTATTAAAATATATTTTTCAATTTCAAAAAGTTTAAACAAGATTATAATTGTAGAATCATGAAAAACTTGAATGAAGCTACGTGATACTGATGACTTTACAGAATCAACTTTAAGAGAATAGCATTTAATATTATACAAAATTGTTACATTATTTTCTAGCCATTAAATATATTACAATACGATCACGACACGCACGAAGCTATGTAAAAAAATTTAATTAATTGAATTGACGACTCAAAGTCACGCTTCTTATACCGGACTAAGTCTTCCAAACACGCTTGATACAATTAAACCGTTTCGGTCTCCTCAAATCCGACTTCTGATTAATTCTGTAGGTTTCTGATTAATAAAGTAACGATGTTATGTATTTTCGAGTACATCTTGTCATTAACTACGATCTTCTTCTCCTCGAGATAGACGAAAGGAAAACGATTATCGGTCGAATGAAAAGAATTAGTGGTCGTATTCGATTAGCCCGCGTATTCAAAACGATTAGTGGATGAATTATCCCTATAGAATAGAAAACAAAGTTCTATTCCACTCCTGTATCTTGATATTCTGGTAGAAAATTCTTATTTTGCACAAAGATCCTCCGTCTAGTTATAACATTTTATTGAATATAATATACCCTTTCATACAGTATTAGAAGCACTCTAAATATTATACTGTACCTTACGATTTTAAATAGTTTTTTAAACAAAATTAATTTTACACATATAGAGTGTTTGTATCGAATGCGATAATTAGTAAAGTTTATCTGCACTTTAACACTGGAACTACCGAACAATAAATCCAACGATATACATTGCTTTGTATTAATGACGAGACTGAATTTGTTAAAACTTCATATAATTTTTATTGTAACATGTACGTCATTAAAGAAGTACATTCGAAAATTTATAATGAACACATTTTTATAACTTAAATAATTGCGAAAGAAAAACCTAGTGACCAGTCAATGAATTTTCATTATTTTTAAAAATTTCTCTTCTGCGCCGGAGTATAACGATTGTTTCTTTTTCGTTTTGATCAGAATTTTCTGCGCCGATGTTACCCGCATTAGTATCTTCATTGTTTTTCGTATCATCAAAATCATCGTCCTTCTGGCTGTTATCTTTGTCCTCTTCGTTATCAAGGTCTGTGCTAGGTGGGTCTTTGCTATCCCAAAATGGAGAAGGAGTTGTTACTCGAAGGAGAACGATTTCACCATCATTTGCACGTTTAAGGTTATACAAATTTAATAGTAATTGCTCGTTTTGTTCATTCGCTATTTGCTGTGCTCCGTTTAATGAAGAAAGCGAATTTGGTTGTTGTTGATTCCCGGCAGTATCCGGTTTTGGCTGTTCCAAGGTGCCTCCGCAAGCAGAAACTACCAAGGCTACAATTAGCAAGCTACAAAGACCTGTCGGTACGAGATAAAAATGATGTCGTTACAAATCCATTAGTTTGCTTAACAAGATATCAAAGTACGTACTACCCCCGGCAAAGATTACTTGATCAAACGAATCAAATACCATTATGATTATTCATATTCTCAATTTGCAGAAGATTTCCATTAATGATAAGATACAATGATGAAACTCATCACATATAAAAAAACATTAATATAGAAGAATGTGTTTGTTTTCCATTACCAACAGAATGAGCAAATTAGACATTAACGTGAGAAATTATTTAATTATTCTTACGAATTTAGAACATTTCTTTGGCAATGGGTATTGTCACAATTCATTGCTACACATGTATCAAAAAGTGTTCCAATGCTTTGCCAATCTACTAAATTTTCAAAAAGGGGCAGATTTTATTATTTTATATTTGGTAAAAACGGAGGGATGATTTCATTAATAATATTCTAAATGTCAATGACTCTTATGCTACATTTATCTTCTGTACATATAAATCTATTCCTTTCGCATTCAGTATACGCACAAATAGTTTGTTCAACAATCACATTCACGATTATGATCGAATATTTCCTACAAAGGGTAGTACACATGTAAATAAAATGATTAAAAATCGTTTTCATAACTGAAATCTTAAATATTACATCGTCTTTTAACTTCATAGAAAAATATATTCATGTTGGCTACTTGGGAATACTAATATAAAATATTAAACCTTTGCACTCGAAGCAATTCCATTCCAAAGTCGAAACCATATTTTTCACTATAATAACTCCGTTGTACATATTTCATTTTCTTTCGTGCATATGAAATTAATTACAATTACTCGCACTTAGAGCATTAAAATTTTTATCGATTTCTTAATTGTAGATCTAGCGATGTAAAAGTTGTTTAAATAATAGTGTGACAATTTTTAGTGGTACCTTTGAGGCACCATTCGAGTACAGAGGGTTACTTATCTGCTATCGATGTAAAAATTAGTTTTAAAATACTATCGTGATTTCAAGACGATGTTAAATTCAGTTTCAGAATCATAGTTGTCTATTTATGTATTTCTCTAATATTGTAGGATTTTAAACAAACATCCCTTATACTACATTCGTTTCAGACAATGCATCAACAAATAGAAATTTACTTGTGATTTTTACGTGGGAACCCTAAATTGTATGACAAAATTAGTATTAATTATTTATAGGCATTATTTGATCGCTCACACTATTTTACATTAGTTTCTACAATACGTGATCTCCATTTAATAAAATTACCTTTCATTTTTCGGACATTCATGAACCACTTCGTATACCACTGTCGAGATGCACTACCATGCACTGGGGATCTACTTGTTCTTTTATACAGTCGTGAGATTATCCTTTATCTCTTCATGAAATTTATAACTACTATTACAATGACTCAATTCATTTCACGGGCTACAAACATTTGTCACGTTGTCATAATGGCTACGTAATTTTGGTATAAACGAAAAGCAAATACAATTTATTACGATACCTTATTCGTATCAGAAAAACTGACGAATTCGTGTGCATAATGTTGTATTTCAATGCGTACGTTTATTATTGAGTAATCCAACCAAATGGCATTTGTATGATAAGTATTATTGTGGGGATACTTTGAAGCTTTTGGATCTGATGTAACCACATTCAGAATGCATTCTACTCTTAATGCATATTATATAATGGCTATTTATTATATTGTCTGTTACATTTTATTCGCCAAGGAACAGTGATACTTGTAGTTATCACGAACTGCAGCACATGTGAACATTTTAATTTAACTAAAAGATACAAAGCAAGTGTTGCTATTTATTGGAAGCGACTACGATTTGGCATGACACTCGCTAAAAACAAACTAACTAACACAGTAGGGTGGTTAGTGATGTGACTGCACTAGAAATATGGTATAAACATTGCCTAGAAATATATGAATAGAATTCAATGGACATATGACGAAAATATACAAACATTATACGAATAGTACGATGTATAGGGTGATAAGAAAAAACTTCGATAGTTATAAGCCTTATATTGGGTTGTCCGGAAAGTTCGTGCTGATTTATTTTTATTTGCAACAATTAGCACTCGAGTGGTGATTCTGAAGCACCACGGAAAATTGCCATACATTTATTTAAAACTATTTTTACAACACTCTTTGTTTGTATCTTAGAAATTGAAAAAAATTTACTGTTATGAGGACGAGCAATAATAAACTCCATTTGCGTAAGAGAAAATAAATCATATAGAATGAAACTATTCTAGGTCAGATGAAATGCATTGGTTTTTTGGAGTTAAAACAGCTTCGAGTGCAGAGGGTTAAGGTTTTCAATAATTGATCTAATTATTTAAAAATTTAAACATTTAATCGTTTAAAATAATCTCTAAGGACGGGTAATATGACAAAACCCCATATGCATAAAATGAAGTACATTGTATAAAATTAAAATGGCCTAGGTCTGAAGAAACGCCTTGGTTTTCGAGTTAATAAAGCTTCGAGTGCAAAGGGTTAATACAACCAAAATTTAAATGTATTGCGTTTCAATCTTTCGTCAAAATCGACAAAAATTTTCTTGACAACCCAATAGTATTCATCGAAAGGAGTTAAAAAATAAATAATCAACATATGTCCTAAAAGTAATCCTTCCTCTGTAAAATCAGCTATTTACTATTTATCATTTGCTACTTATCATTTTTTACTTTTACTATGTATTTATTTTTCTTTATTTCATATCGCTTCTGATACAATTATGATACGGAGCAGCAATAAATAATACAAATTTTAAGTTGACGAAGTATCAAGTATTATCATGTAAGATAATATCTGTCGTGACACGAACATGGTAATGGGCTTCTGAGGTCCCACAAATTGTTTCATGAAAATATGAAATGTTACGTTCATTGGTATATCTTGTTCGTGGTGTTACGTGTGCTTTATATGTCTTAAAAATTTGGTCGATGATGTCACATAAGATGATGAGATGGTAATCGAACATCTGTTTTTAAATATGATTAAGTCTAATGCCATGGCCGGGTATTTATAATTAAGTCCATTATTACATCTTTTCCGTGATATTACATAGTCCCGTTATCTAATGAAATACTTTCTCATTTGATTTCTTATAAGCATCGATGCGCGACTGGTTGAAGCATCCCAGGTGCTTTGTGTTATAATGGGTGTCCCAAAATTAACGCAAGATTTGTATTTGTCGCCATTTTTGCAGTAAATTTTTGGCAATCCTGAAAAAAAAGAACAGTTTGACAGGTGAGAGTTTAGGGTTAGTAAAAATGGAGCATTATACGATACAACAACGTGTTTTCATTATTGAACAATATTTCAAAAATAATGAAAGTTTGGCGGCCGCAGGTCGAAAATTGTATACAAAATATGGTCAAAATAGTGTTTTAACCTAGTCAACTGTGAAAAGATTAATTGAAAAATTCAGGGAGACTGGATCAGTTGGAGACGCTAAACACACCGGTCGTCCAAAAAACAAGCCGTTCAAATGTCAATATCGAAGCAGTGCGTGAGACTGTTGATGAAAACCCAGGAACATCAATTCGGCGTCGTGGATAAGAATTGCAAATTTCAAGAAGCTCTCTACAGCGTATACTCACAAAAGATCTGTGTCTCTATGCGTACAAAATTCAATTAACACAACAACTGAAGCCTAATGACCATGAACAGCGAAGAGAGTTCTTGGAATGGATTATTGAACATCAACAAGTGGATGCTGATTTTTTGAGCAAAATCATCCTAAGCGATGAAGCACATTTTCTCCTTGATGGCTTTGTTAATCGCCAAAATTGCCGCGTTTGGGGTTCGGAAAAGCCAAATGTGATTGTCGAACAACAAATGCACCCACAATGTGTCACTGTTTGGTGTGGATTTTGGGCTGGAGGCATCATTGGTAGTTTTTTGAAAATGAGGCTGGTCAAGCAGTAACTGTTACTGGTGCTTGATATCTCGACATAATAACACAGTTCTTTCTGCCGAAACTGGATGCTATTGATGTGGCCAATATGTGGTTTCAACAAGACGGTGAAACGATTCAATTACTGCATGAGACATTTCCTGGTCGTGTACTCTCTCGTTTCAGTGATCAGAATTGCCTGCCTAGATCGTGTGATTTAACACCATTAGATTTCTTCTTATGGGGTTATTTGAAGTCAAAGGTCTATGTCAACAAGCCCATAACCACTTGTGCATTATAAGAGGAAATTAAACGCTGCATCAATGAAATTCAGCCACAATTATGCAGAAAGGTCATGAAAAATTTCGAGAAAAGAGTGCGTATGTGCCAGCCAAGCCGTGGAGGCCATTTGCCCGATGTATTATTTCATAAATAACCCTATCCTATGTACTTTATGATTCAATGAAAAAATAACAATTTAAAGACTAAAAACTGTGTTTTCTATTTAATTCAAACCTTGCGTTAATTTTGGGACACCCTTTAGTTATAATTTAAGTGATCTAATTTGTGATTTAATTAAACGGCACTTTATTATCACTAGAGCTACCAAATTAGTCAAAATGACTGGTCCCTACTTATTTCTTTCGCAATTACTGAAGTTATAAAAATGTTTTCATTAGTAATTTTTCGGTATACTTCTTTAATGAACCACGTGTTACAATAAAAATTGAAGGAAGTTTGAGTAGATGCATTCTTGTTATTATTACAAAGCAATGTATATCATTGGATTTATTGTTCGGTAGTTCTAGTGTTAATATAAACTTATAGAATACTCTCAATTTTAATGTTAATCAATACTTGAACAGTCCGAACATCTAACATATCGAATACTTAATAATGGAAGTGTAACAGAAAGCAAACATTTAATGTAACGCGTGAATTGCTAAAAATGCAATATCCAACAATTTGAATGCCTCGCCTTTCTTTATTAACGTAAATCAAACTTTTACAAGAAGTTATAAAAATTTTTCTTATCATTTTGAACGTGGCCTTCACGGAATAAATTGACGAGTATACACACCCATGTCAATCTTTTGAGTTTGAAACAATTTTGACTTAGGTTTACGAACGTTTCATTCAAATTCTATGTTTTTAGCAGTCATTTATAATTATTAGCCATTTATAATGAGACCAGACAACAGATTAACGTTGTATTCTATTGAAAAATGTGTACCAAAAGTGTTCTGGCATGGTTTGAATGGGTCTAATTATGGTCGTCATGAAGTCATCAAAAACGTCTGTAAAAACTGTATAAAAGATATGTAACGAGCAATAGAAAATTAATAACTCAAACATCGAAAAGAAATTGTAAAAATGTATCAATTACTAAAAAACTAAAAGTGACTACAATGAAACTTGAAGGTATTGAAAGGTATTACGAAGTGATCGAATTACTATGGTGAAACAAAATGGCGCAGAGGTAGCTACTATATTCATGATTATCGTATTAAAATAGTGTAAAATTGCTTAATTCTAGATACATTATTTTGTACAGTAATGACTAAAATAAAACATATTTTTCTTTAAATCACGTTAAAATAAACAATAGTAAATACAAGCGCATTCATTGTTTAAACTGCACCAATTGGAACAATGAGAAAAGTAATAACTTTGATATTCTGTGCAAAAATTTATTAACACGTATGTTTCTTGGTTTAATTGAAATTGGCTTTTTTATTATAACAGGAATATACTCGCTGATACCATAAAATTATTCTCCTATGTTATCGAAAATAATCTTTTCTATGATAAGAGGGACATTAGTACTTGTAAAGTATTATTTCCATTCGTTAAGAAACTACAAATATGTAATAATCTTGAATTTTTATAATAACTTGATCTCTCTCTCTCTCTCTCTCTCTCTCTCTCTCTCTCTCTCTCTCTCTCTGTGTGCATCTTGTGCATAAATATTAATTTTGAGTTTCGAGTCAGTGAACGAAATCGAAAGTGGTAGAGATGAAAAGCGACCGAAATTCGTTAATAAACTATAAATATTTAATAATATTGAATTTTTATGATAATTTGATCTCTCTCCCTCTCTTTCTGTGCATTTTGTGCATAAATATCAGTTTCGAGTTTCGGTTCGGTGAACAAAATCGAAAGTGATAGAGATCGAAGGTGACCGAAATTCCTTAGTTAACTACAGATATTTAATAATCTTGAATGTTTATAATAATTTGGTCTCTCTCACTCTCTTTCTTTCTCTCTCTTTCTCTCTCTATATCTCTCTCTCCTTCTCTCTCTATGCATTTTGTGCATAAATATCAGTTTCGAGTTTCGATTCGGTGAACAAAATCGAAAGTGATAGAGATCGAAGGTACCGAAATTCGTTAACAAACTACAAATATTTAATAATCTTAAATGTATATAATAATTTGATATCTTTCTCTTTCTCTATCGCCCTCTCTTTCTGCATTTTGGACATAAATATCAGTTTCGAGTTTCGATTCGGTGAACGAAATCGAAAGT
>CM052091.1:4187766-4204146 GCA_028453745.1 Agapostemon virescens | reverse complement strand
CTCAAAATCGTATACGGAGGAAACGTATATGATTTAAAATTTGAGAGCAGAGTACCTATATTTTATAAATGTTTTAAACGATGGTTCTTTACATCGACACGTATTTGCAAATTAACTGAGAAGTATGTTGAACTCTGAGAATATACACAGATGCATATCTTCAACTGTTGTTGGAGCGTTCGTGTATACGCTATCTTTTAGCATTTTTAAATCTTATGTTTTCTCTGTCTGCGATCTTGAATGACTTTAAGAAATTATAGCCATTGGATTTTTAAAGAAAAAAATTGTATTGTGAGGGTTTAGGAAAGAGTGACTCCACTTACAAAAATGAAGATAACGTCAATATCTTCAAAAAGAACAACATATAAACAATAATTCTTATACTATTTTGTGAGTCCTATTAAACTATTCAACATTGTTCTAAAGACAGTTAACGTATATCTAAAGACAACAAAGATATTTGAGACACGAACGTTAGGTGATTCACTCTATATTGTTATGTATATTATACCAGCAGACAGTTTATAAATGTTACAGTGTTTAAATATCATTTCTAATTTCAACAAATTAAACGTAACATCTAATTCAGGTTTAAATCGGGTTCACTTAACCCTCTGCGGGCCGAATGTTTTCTTAAATATAAAAAAATGTATGCAACGGAAAATCAACAATTACAAATCTATATATGCAGATTAGAAGAAACTTATCGGTTTAAACAATTTTATTATAATTTGTAACTTTGTAATTTTGCAATTACAAATTTTGCAACAACGGCTTACGGTGTTTGCACTTCCGTGCATAAAAGCTGAAACGTGAAATTCCATAAAAAAGTTTGCACTTGCCGTTAAACATAGATGTACGTTGCATTTGGAACGTTTTATTTTTGGAACCCCTTTGTTGGATCACACAGCAATGCAAATGTATTGGTATAGTCAACTATATCACTTATAATTTCACTGTCAAATAGTTTTCGAAAATGGGACACAGGAGAGTACGGTCCTTCGGTGTCTCAGGGCAACCTCCTCTCCAAAGGTGATGACAACTATTATTCATCTGGGATACTGATTGCTAAACAATGTTTTGTGGTCCTGAATTTTCCTTATCCGATGATGATTCAGTAATAAATTCATCGTCACTGTCAATAATATTTATGCGTCGTCGGGTAAGTACTACTGGATGATCTTTATCGGATTCAGAATCTAATAAAGAATCTTCGGATCTATCACCGCTAATGCGTCTAATTCTAATTCCTTTATTACTTTTACGTGATTATGTATCTATATTTTGGGTATAAGATATACAGGGTGTCCCACATAAATGGGATCACTTAAATATCTTTCGTATTTACAGTCCTATCAGAAAACTTCAGAGGACAAAGTGACACTATTGCAGGGGGGCAATATAATGGAGAAGAAAAAAATTGTTTATGTCGTGTTTTTGAATGAAATTTCAAGGTCACCGATGTTTTTTTTAAATGGAATAGTATATTTTTCTTACGATAGCATGATAGACAATAAAAAACTGAATTTAGTGGATACCATCTTTTTGACCTTGAAATGACTTTGAGCAAGAATAATCATGTTGAAGCGGATGAAATGTGGTAGTTTAAAACTTACGTGTTTCAGCAAAGATTACGCGTTGTTTACGTTGGGTTCACCTTTACATATCATAGTAAATGCTCGACATTTTGACCATCCTCATTTATGCAATGTTGCAATCTTTTAATAAATGATCTGTAGGCATTGTCGACTTCCTGAGACGTAATTGAAGCTCATGCTGCAGTAATCTTTTGCCGCATATCCTCTGGCGTTGTGAGTTTACACTACCGGTATTTTTAAATTGTTTTACCACGACGGAAAATGCGTGTAGCGAAGGACAAATACGATTCACAAATTTTTCCGAAACAAACGTACTGCTTGCCTCAAAGATTGGTGGCTTTTGCCATAAGTGAAAACCATATCGATTCGTTCCTGTACAGTATAACGCATTGTTATCACTTTCACGTTTCGAACTCGAATAATGCAGAAGGAACAACGTACTTATTCTTATGGTATTATATTCTTATTATTATGGTATGTAAAGGTCAACCCGACGTAAACAACGCGCAATCTTTGCTGAAACTCGTAAGTTTTAAACTTCCACATTTCATCCGCTTCAACATGATTATTCTTGCTCAAGGTCATTTCAAGGTCAAAAATGTGGTATCCACTAAATTCAGTTTTTTATTGTCTATCATGCTATCGTAAGAAAAATATACTATTCCATTTAAAAAAAACCGCTGACCTTGAAATTTCATTAAAAAACACAACATAAAACATTTTTTTCTTCACCATTATATTGCCCCCATGCAATAGTGTCACTTTATTCTCTGAAGTTTTCTGATAGGACTGTAAATACGAAAGATATTTAGGTGTTCCCATTTATGTGGGACACCCTGTATAACTCTGAAAATAGAAGAAAACACTAGCATTATCCCAAATATACCAAAATCTATCATAATAGCCTACTGTAACCTGAAAGTCACAAATAGTAACAAAATGATTATTGAAATTGCAAACAAATAAATTGTTATTGATATGCAAACCCAAAGCTATTATGTACGTTTTGTTTCGTTTTATGGATAGAATATAACAGAATAGATAGAAGCACAAATAATATAAATTGCACAAGATGGTTCGGTTGGTTTCTATCTGCAGACAACTTGTAAGGCATTTACTTTGATATTTCAGGTTGCCGGTGCTGCCAATCGTTATCAATATTGTTATTTGTTACCTCACAGACATTATATAATTTAGACATATATGTTATCTTATAAAAAACTAAAATCGTTTGGTAAAATGTCGATATATTAATATGTGACTTGAAAGTTACACGGCCCCATGGAGTGTTAACAATAGGATCATAAAAAAATAAAAATACATTTACTTTTGATAATAGTTTTATATATTCTCTACGTACATACACATCTTTGACAGAAAACACACGTACCATTTTTTGTAAATTATTGCACAAAGAATGTTAAAATATTTTCACTAATCGCTTACTCATAGGAAATATATTTTTTCATTTACGTGAAGTTGTTTTAACATCAAAACTATTTTTGAAACTGTTTGTAAGTATTTAACACTAGAAATTTGAATAAATGCAGCCTTGTTGTTATTATAAAGCAGTGTATTTTAGTCTATTTTAGTGATAGTTAGTTCTAGTGATGAAATATAGAATTGCTTAGTGTGGATAGGAATAACAAGTAAGTTCAAACAAAGGTAGCAAAATTGAGATTAAAATAAAGAGAAGTGGGTAAGAAAAATATAAAAGTAGAATGTTCTGTTCAAGACAGAAGAGGAGACATATTAGCACGTTCGATCTCTCCTAAATTGATCGTAGCTATGGCGCAGATATTTTTCCATCTTCCCCAAGGAAATATCCACCAGTTACAGTCCCACACGTTTCGGTAAAACGACCCCTTAGTTATTTATCAAAATATTACGACAACCAACGTTATCTTATAAAAAACTAAAATCATTTGGTAAAATGTCGATATATTAACATGTGACTTAAAAGTTGCACGACCCCATAGAGGATTAAAATTAGACAAGATTCGATAATGTAATTGACATGTGTCAAACTAGATACACCAAAGGTACGCTAAACGTAAGTCAAATAGTTGGTTTTGATCATATAGAACCGTAGTATTGGAAAGTTTTCATTACGAAAAAAAATACTCTTTTACCTTTGAGAAGCTTTTGAAATCTGGTGTTTCCTATTAAGTCATATTAATTCTGAAATAAGTAACATAAGTGACAGCAATCCAAGGTTCGTAGACTTTAATGAATCCATTCGATACCAATAGATAAGGAAATGAACAATTTTAATCGAACAGAGAGACAGAATCGAAAGTATTTAGCCATTCATATTTTAAGATTCTAGTTGCTTCTGTTCAGTTTCTCGAAACTGTAATTAGTTCCATTTGGCGACAAGAGCATCGAAGCAAACTAATCCAAGGACACGAGACTAGATCAGTGAAACGTCGATGGCCTGGAATTGATCTCACTCGAGACTTCAAGATCAACATAAATTAGAAAATCATAAAAACTGGCATATTGAGACTGAAAACTTCTACATCCAAGCTTCAAATCGTACAGCTTGAATGTGCAAAATAAATATGTTCTGCATTAATTGCTATCTGCCTCTTTATGTTAAATAAAACATATTGCAGCAATTGCAAGAAACGCGAGTAGGTGTCCTAGGTGTGTAAATCTGCTTTTTTTCTTCACTGACTTCGATAAGCTGAAAATGTTGCATCGATGTTTTTCAATTTTCTGCTTTTCCAAATTGTACTTATTCACTTTTATCACAAATACATAAAATTCGAAATCTACTTCTTGCATCTATATCTGTACAATTGTAGTATTGGTTCTCAAATTTTTGCTTTTGGTCTGAGTTGGGTCACCAAATTCTGGATTGGTAAGATTCCAAACTATGCATTTTTAAGAGATCCCAGTTTCTTCCTCACAATTTTCAATTTTCTAGTTCATTAATTTTACTGCTTGACTTGTTCGATTTCAGACTGTCAGTTTGTGCTAACTAAAATGAGAACGTTCTTAGTTCCTGCTTATGGTTAGACAAGTATCTTGGCTCTAGTTTGACCTGGTTCGACACTTACTATCCTGGATTACTACGTTTCTGACCTCCAGACCTACCGGTTTTCTTATGAGTTGGTGTTAATAGAATGTTTGCATAATGTTCTGGTCCAAAGTAACCTATTTTGTTAATTCTGATGTTTTTCCTATCTAGCGAATACTTTATAGAAAATTTATCGATAATTTATTCCTTCGAAGCGAGTCATTGTAAGCGACTTTTTTTCTAAGTAATTGTGAGTTGTTTGCGAATTTTTATGGAAAATATAAAATGGTATGCATCGATTAATGTAGCATACCAATTTGTTCACATTCTTCGAATTCATTTACTGTTTTGTTTTTAGAAGATTGCAGTCTAATTACGAGCACATGACGGAAATAATCGAATATTAAGATTTTAATGGATTTGTTGATCTTGTAAAAACTGTTATACAAGTGCTCCTGCTGATTTTGATTAAATTTTTATGCAGTATATAAACTTGGAAAGAATATTTGACTTATGCACAAATTTTTACGATGAGCATCTGTGTTTAGGGGGTGAACATAGTTACATAAGGGTTGTTAACATTGTTCGATTTTACACATAAGAAATTATCAATTTTTGGGAATAGATTATATGTAGATATATAATATATAACATAGATATATGATTTTTATTTTGTTATTCAAATATAGCAGCCTCTTTATCATTAAATTTAGTTGGAGAAATTATTGTAATTACTAGGATATTATATTGAATGAAGTTTTTAATTATTCTATTAGGTTTAATTTGCTTTTTTTAAAGATTTTGTTATTCGTTCAATTTATTTAGATACGTTCAACATGATATTCCTAATTATTCTATTAAAATTAAGGTTATAAAGTTAGTTAATTATTAGCTTTATGATGTCATTAATAACCTTTGAATTAATTTTTCTTAAAATATAGAATATTTTAATATTTAATTTACTATTTAAAGAATTTATATAGTTTAAATTTTAAATTATAAATAGAATAAGTAGTACCTTTTACAGAGGTAAAACGAAACATTCTTATTCATTAACATTCTAAGTATATACGTATTTAAATATTAGAAAGTTGAACCGATATTTTCCACAAGTTTGCAATGAAGCATTATGTTTGAATTTTTTTATAAGTCGAGTTACTTTAACGAAATCAGTTATTAAAACCATGCCAGCGAGACGTAAACTTTTTCTTTAGAAAGAACGGTTTGCAACATAAACAACCAAGCACGATTTAGAGTCACAGGAAAAAATTCGGTGTTTAATATTTCTTCGTGTTTTCCACTTCGACTTTTAAAAACATCGAAAACGTACGCGCGTAATATTCCTCGTTACTCGTGAAAACAGGTTATTTTACTTTTATTTTTAACTAGTATAAAATGTTAGAACTTGAAAATTAGAAAATTTTCACTAGACACGTACACTCTGCAACATTATGTACGCCCATGTCATTTTCAGCATCATATGGACCGTTTATTTTAAAAGTGATGCAAGTCCATTTTCTTCTGTTTCGAGAAAATTAAATGTTAGCAGATCTGACAATTAAAAAATATAGGTTAATTATGTGAAGTGTGGGAATGTTTGTACTAATTTATCAATATGTAATTTGATTATATAAATTTCTTTTAGGCGAATTTAACTAAAATAATATATATTTCCAGGCTGCAAATGGACTTACACCACTTTCATAATTAGTCAATTGTAAATACCATTTAATTTCAATTTTGAAATAACAAATATCACTTAAAATATATTTCATTTTAATCCAATTTTGTTTATAAATAATAACAAGAAATAAAATAGAATTAGTATTTTTTATTTTGAACGTTAATTATATTTATATGTTGTTAAACTTAACACAAGATATTGGTATTATTAATTATTTATGCTCTTCATGTGGAAGTGTTTTGAAATATTCATGATGCACAGGAGGTATGTAAGGTGCATATGCTGCTGCATATCCTTATATTTTTCGTATGTAATAGGCCTGGCATCGTGATACAAAGGCGCCAGAGCTATTTTTTCAAATTTTGGCGGTCTTCCTCGACATGTAGGTCATAAATTTAGAGTCTTGAATTCTATGTCCTCCATTAATGTTTTATATAAAATAGTATACGGTGCACTTTTGCAAAATCTCATCCAACATATTTGCAACCAATTTACTTTTTCTCCATTAGTGTTTCTTCTTATCTGTTTTTTAATTGCGTTTTGTAGATTTTTTGTTGAAACGAAATTCTCTCGTTTTATTTCGTGTAAAATAAATTTATTATGTTGTCTACATTGGTTTATAACGTCATAATAATCCTATGGTGTGTACAGGAAATTCTTTTTTCGTAATGGCATTTTTTCTGTCTTTGGAAATTGGACTTACACCACTTTCATAATCAATGGTTACGCAATTTCTTTTACCGGCCAATTTTAAATTGAACAAAGCATAGGCATTTTTTAAGATATTAAATACTAATTAGTTATAAACAAAAAGTTTACACTAAATTAAGCATAAATTACGTCATATTTCATTTTTTTTTAAAAAAAGGACGCACCACTTTCAAAATAAACGGTTCATATTTCATGCGTATGAACCAACTTTTCTACTTATCGTGCACTGTTACTTCATAGTTTAGCAATCATAACATACTGAATGCGACTAAATATGTAGACGTTAGATGCAATCGTTACACGAATAAAGGTGTTGGGATTTATGAATGCACTGCTATTAGATCCCCAATGACGAGTACGTATACGATCCAACTGATAAAGTGCTGCTGAATTGCTGATCAGTTTATTCCTTCGATAATCGTTGTTAACGGACTTGCAACAATTAATCTATTTTGTATGAGGACGCATGAGGAAATTATTACTAACGTCGCGTACTCTTGTCCTTCGCGAGTGCGCATGTAGTTTTAGGAGTGTCAACTTAATTGGGGTTAATGGAGACACATCTGCATCGCAATAATGCTTCGGCTTCAAACGCTCCACTGATGAACGTTAAATACCTATATTTTAATATCCGCGCTTCTGTTGATTTTTCTTTTTTCCTTCTGCGCCTCGAATTTTTAGGAACGCGCGAGGCCCGCGCGAAAAATTACGTCTGCGAGCATGTTTAGTTAGAATTTTTGTAAAATTATGTAATAGGTCAATTGAGAGACTCAAATGACTCATGTGGATGGTATTATTCCAACAAATTAGAAATTAACCTTTCACCTTATGCAACGACGTCTTTAGTTTTCTTTTATGACCCTTGTCAAAAACAATAAGTTACTTATTTATTTAACGGTGCAGGTGCAATTGAAATGTGCAACAACAAAGGAAAATGGAACTTCACATTTTCTCGTTTAATGAAAAACCTGTATATTGTTTATATTTGCTACAGATTCAACGTGTATTATCAATCTTGATACGTTTTTGAGAAAATATTGCATTAAACGTTCGTCTGTAGTTTTCGTTAATTTTCTTTTCGCAGTCTAATTTGTTTTTTATGTACGTTTATTTATAACGTCTTCAGTCGTAGGAATAATTTTATGCAGAGTGTATTTGTATTGTAATTGAGTTAAGGAATTTTTATGGAGAATAAATATTATCCGCATTAATTGCAGTTACATAATATTTACATCTTTTATTCTCGTTTTACGGTCGGTCTAGTTGGTTTTGCAAGAAGTGATTGCATTTGAGAAACAAATGTTTCTCTGATGACTAAATATCAATGACAAGAATATAAAATTCGTTTTTCTTTATGTACAAGCAAATCCAAAAAGTAAAATCGTTTTCAAGTTTTCGAAAAATCGTCGATATTTGTGTTTGATATTTTTCAAAACTTGACACCTCTTCGCAGATCGTCCTTTTTATCTGTGATACATTCCTTTTAGAAGTTTCTGACGTCACAAAAGTTTAAAGAATTTCATGGCATACATATTTAAAGGATCGCGTTTGCAATTTTCACTAAGTGTCTGACTCGCTATTACAAATCGATAGGTTAGAAGTATGCATAAATAATGTTGAAACGCACTTTTGTATACACGAAGAATTCTACTATTTTCTAAATAAGGTTTTCCTTCATTTGCATATTTACAGAGTAGGAGTAAACTGTAAACGACCTGCAAGTAGAATGAGGAAAAATAGAGGACTGAATGTACGTGTCTATGAACTATACATAGAGGACGAATGTATGTGTCTTTCTCCAAGATAAAAGAGGTACATATTTGTTGAAATATGCGAAAACCTGGGATTTCCCGTTCTTTGGCAGTATGAGTATCTAGAATGCATTTAGATAAATGTCCGTTCAAATATTTCCTCATCAGAAGACATATTTACGTCGTAAAGTTTGGAGATAAGCCTTTGATGATGTAAACAATATGGATATTTTGAAATCGTATAAAATTCCCAGCAACTTGATTAATTACGTCTATGTTTTCATAATTACCATATCAGTGATTCAAAGAATCACTAAAAAAACCATTCTTTAAGTAATATAAATTATATTGGGTTGTTCAGAAAGTAATTTCGTTTTTTCCCGACAGAGGATTTAATTGTATTTTTTTACACCCAACTTCACACATAAGCCACATAATCATTATACGTTTTGAGAGCTGATATAGCAAGGCTTGTGTGTAAAAAAGTCCAATTGATTCTACGCAGTAGTTTTTGGTTGGTGCCCTTTTAAATATGGAGAGCAATAAGCAGCATTTTCGTCATATTTTACTTTTTTACTATAGAAAAGGTAAAGATGCTGTTCAAGCCAGAAAGAAATTTACCGATGTGTATGGAGAAGATGTGTTGACAGTACGCCAGTGCCAGAATTGGTGTGCATAATTTCGATCCGACAATTTTGATGTCGAAGATGCACCACGTTTTGGAAGGCCGGTTGAAGATGATAAAGACACGATAAAGGCATTAGTTGATGCAAACCGGCGAATAACAATACGTGAGATCGGTGAGAGGTTAAACAAATTCAACTGTTTATGACCACTTGAAAGGCCTGGGTTTAACCTCGAAGCTCGATATATGGGTTCCCCATGTTCTCACGGAGAGAAATTTGTGTCGTCGCGTTGACGTCTGTGATTCGCTTCTCAAACGTCACGAAAATGATCCATTTTTGAAGCGAGACCTCATACAAGTTTTGTCACTCGCCAAAAGCTTTTACAGCTTGAATAGGATACAATGCCACACCCACCATATTCTCCAGATCTGACACCTCCAGAATATTATTTGTTCCGGTCACTGCAAAATTTTTTAGACGGTAAAACCTTCGCTTCAAATGAGGAGGTCAAAAACCACCTCGATCAGTTTTTTGCCAGCAAAGACCAAAAATTTTATGAGCGTGGAATCATGCTACTACCAGAAAGATGGCAAAAGGTATTGGACCAGAATGGCCAATATATAATTTAATAAAATATTTGTTCATTATACGAAAATTGTCTTTCATTTTCAAGAAAAAAAAAACGAAATTACTTTCCGAACAACTCAATAAATAAGAATTAAGTAAAAGGTGACTGTATCTGCAAGAGGTACCACTGAAAATATGTATTAAACAGTTGATTAATAGGTCAGTAAATGGTTTTAAACATTATCAATTATAAAATAGTAAATTGGTCCGCCATCCGAGGGTATTCGAATTTGTTAATCTTAAAACAGGAAAGAACAGCTTTGAAAATTACAAGTTCGATAAATAATCCTTCTGTGGAATAGTTAACAGTTCCATTCTATCCCTGTTTTATCCACCATTTTGCCGAGTGTTGATCTTTTGTATACCTAAATTAGTATAAATTTGATAATTGTCAAGTTGGGAGGTCCGCGAAAGTTTTACACCGTCTACAGATTCGTTATCAATATGTCGTAATCACTCTGAAGTAACTATAAAAAAAATAGTCGGCATAAGCCAAACGGCTACATGCTGCCCACTACCTCAGACACATTAAGAGGTATTTCAGTTTATAAGACAGTTTTTTCTTCTAAACTTCTTGTACTAAAGTTCTGCAAACATATTTACGGACAGTGAAGTACACGACGCTTCTCAAATAAAAGTAATAAAAGTTAAACGAATTATATTATATTTTTTTATAGATTATGTTTCGAAAATCGTGTGTCAATTGTTGCTAAGATTTCGGTCTGTATCTGTATCGATATAAGATAAATCGTTTATAACAAAAATATAACGTAGCTAGTGACTGCATTTATGGGCTAACTAAAAATGAATTAAAATCCTAGATTATTTATAAAATAACAATATTTTTAATTCAAATTACTGATTCATGAGATCTTTTTCTATCTTTAGCGTTCAAAAAATAAGGAGAAAGATAAAGATGTTCAATATTTTAGTTGGTGTTATAGCACTGTGTATATTGAAGATTGTCGAAAAACTTCAACTCGATTGGACAACTGGAGCTCGAAATAATGTTTAAAGATTCAACTATGAATTATAGTAAATGCGATTTTATCCTTCAAACGCTTATAATTACATTAATTTTACGAATACAAATAAATTATTTCGTATCATATATTATAACATTTATATTTAATCTTCCGACGGTGAAATTCCGGTTTCTTTCCACCCAGAGCATCAAACACATCATTGAATGATTCGGTGTCTGCCGAATTAATCAAACGAACAGCTATCGCATTAAAGACAGTAAGAAGATTAGCGTATCTATTAAGAGTATCTTCGAAAATATGGTTTGCAAAATTAATAAATTATACAGGGAATAGTTTTAAACATCATAAATTGTATATAATTCTTGACAATATTTATGTAAAGAATTTTGTAGAAGAACAAGCTATTTTGCAACTCGAAGAAAAAGTACGCATTTGTATTAGGTTAATGTTAAACACAGTATTCAAGCAATATTTTTATTTATTATATATAAGAGAACATTTAAAGCAATATTTCTTTAGGTCTCCCTCTACTTTTACATATCTGGTAATATGCAAAACTTGGTCAAAACTAATTTAGTATGAAGAATTAACATAAATTGCTGATTTAACATGAATGATTTATGGAGTGTTTGTCCATAAGTTCGCTTAAATACACAACAAAGAACACTACTTGTTACACTTAACATAATGATTTTTAACATTTATTTTTATTGTAGTCAGTTCGCAAACAAGTATTGCCTCTACGTGTTGCCATAAAAGTAGAAGAACATGTTGGCATCAAAAAGTTATAATTATGAATCACAAAATTGGTATTAGCTAAATTTTGTTTAATGTAGATAAGTGGTCATATTAATAGTGAACTAGACTTATAATTAAATTGCGGGTTTTCTAATAAAACCGAACCGTTGCAATTCAACATAGTAGAACGTACAAGAAAATTGAAAAATGTTGATAAGCTATTTTCAGCTTACTGAAATGATTAACACTTTGACAGCGACCTCGTGCGAATGTGGACGACAGAATTATTTCTCCATGTTTAAAGATAACAGTTTGCACTAACACTAGAACTATCGAACAATAAATCCAACGATACACATTGCTTTGTAATAATAATGAGACTGCCTCTATTAAATCTTCATATAATTCTTATTGTAAACTATACGTCATTAAATAAGTACATCCGAAAATTTCTGATCAAAATATTTTTATAACTTCAATAATTGTGCAAGAAAAATCTTGGGACCAGTCAGAATGACTGATTTGGTAGTTCGAGTGTTAATATAAATCGATTCAATAGATTTTCTTTGTTCAATTATACTTTGTAATGAAAATCGCAAATAATCTAAATAAATTTAATCTTCGCATTTTTGTTAGGCAATGCACGATCAATTTTAATGCTCGGTAGGTTTAGTGTTAAAATATACATCAATTATAATTATTTTTAATTATTTGTAGAAAATTCTAATTTTGCATAAAGATCCTCCGTCTAGTTATAACATTTTATTGAACATAATATACCCTTTCATACAGTATTAGAAGCTCTCTAAATATTATACTGTGACTTATGATTTTAAATAGTTTCTGAAACAAAATTAATTTCACAGATATAGAATGCTTGTATCGAATGCGTTAATTAGTAAAGTTTATCTGCACTTTAACACTAGAACTACCGAACAGTAAATCTAACGATACACATCGCTTTGTAATAATAGTGAGACTGCATCTATTAAAACTTCATATAATTCTTATTGTAACATGTACGTTATTAAAAAAGTATATCCAAAAATTTCTGATGGAAACATTTTTATAACTTTAATAATAGCGAAAGAAAAAACTAGGGACCAGTCAAAATTACTGGTTTGGTAATTCTAATGTTAATTGATTAGTTGCATTCATTTTACTTGACATCTGAAGAATACAAGAAAATTGAAGGATAACTATCTGTCACACATTCTAAGTTCCCAACTATTGTTTCATCAAATAAATAACTTTTATTATGTGGATTTTTGAGGTCGTTACTCAGGAAGCTAAAACGTTAAAGGATAAGAAAACTTCAATATGACTACCCTTTGTTGTAAAAACAGATACTTTTTATTTTGTAGAAAAGCCAGTCTGGTTAGAGGGGTGGTACAACACTGCCTGAGGGTTGAGGAGAATAGCAATTAGAAAATAAACCCTTTGCACAAGACGGTAATAATATTGGATAGTCGGAAAAGTATTGAGAGATTTTTGTCACTAGTTGTTGTTTGGTGGCATATATCGGGCAATACTAATCAGATTGTGTCATGCTGACGCGCATTTGAGAGGTGATATTTCAGTCTACAAATTTCATATAGACAGTTTTGAATTTCGTAAATCGTGTCAAAAGTAATAATACTGTAAAAATGAGTGAAATTTTTTTTTAAATTCACTGTTTTGCAATTTAATTACGAAAAACGCTGCACAAGCCCGGGGAAAAATTTGTGATGTTTATCACAAGATATATCAAGATGCTTTATCAAATGCAACAGCACATAGATGGTTTGCTCGCTTCTGTTCTGGGAATTTCGATATTAAAGTTGCACTTCACTTTGGTCGACCAATCACTGAAAAAGTCGATGAAATAATGCAAATGGTTGAGCAAGATCGGCATAGAAGCAGTCATGAGATTGCTAGGGAACTAAACAATCACCATTCAACCGTTTTGGATCATTAGCAGAAGGCTGGATACAAAAAGAAGCTCAATGTTTGGGTGCCTCATGACTTAACAGAGAAAAATTCGATTGATCGAGTTTCCATCTACGAATAATTGCTCGAACGTAATGAAATCGAACCATTTTTGAGCTTAGCTGGGAAGTTTGATGCATCCATCGTAGAATCTCGGCAAACCTACCTTGATGGTAAAAAGTTGGATTCATAAAAGGACGAAATAATATATTAATTTTGACATTGTAACCGAAGTGCGCTTCGTAGCGGTCTGACTGACGTTTTACGTTGACCACGAAGCCAATATAACGCCAATTATTACAATTAATTGGAACTGAGGTGGTTTAGATTGCCATATTATAAAAAGTCGGACTCGTGTTGAGGGTTTTAAACAAAGTTAACTCCTAGCGCTCCAATGCCGCTTCTGAGGAGACACTAAAAATTGCAATACTATTATTCGAAACAACTTTTACATAACTGTATTTGCAATTAACAATTTAAAAATTGAAATGCCGTACGCACGAGCAATAGCAATAAACTTTGTATGGGGAAAGGAAACATGTACAATGGAACTATTCCAGGTCAAAAAATGCCTGGATTTTAGAATTAAAATTGCTTAGAGCGCCAAGGGTTAATAAATATACCTGTTATATCTGTTATGCCTTTCTTTTTAGACAGGATTAAGTTTTATTATTTTGTAACCAATATGGTAGTATAGAATTAAATGTAGCTTTATAAAGGAAGCATCGAATTAGATGTAGAAAAACATACAAATTGTATTTTATCTGTAACATTTTTGGTTGTAAAGACATTATAATAATTGATATGTGATATAAAAAGTGATATGGCAAAGGTTGAACGCAAATTATACTAATTATTGGATACTCAGTTGGCGAAGTGTCCAGATAATGCAACATGTCCTTACGTACTCAATACGTAACTGTAGGAATTAAACTTAAAATTATGAACCTTGGCAGGGATGTTTTGATGCATTCACCATATAGCCCAGAGCTTGCACTACCGGATTAACGTTTGTTTCGATTTCTGAAAAACTACCTTGATAGTAAAAAATTGGATTCAAAAAAGAACTGTGAAAATCACTTCACCAAATTTTTAGCTGATGAACCACAAAAGTTCTATTCCGATGGGATTATGGCTCTATCCCAAAAATGGCAAAAGGTCATAGATAATAATGGCCAATACATACTTGAATAGAATTCATTTTGAATGAAAGAAACATTTAATGAAGGAATGACAAAAATCTCTGAACACTTTTCCGACTATCCAATATTAACAGTGGTACCAAACTTAGCGGAATAAAATTACCCCCATAACGATCACGAAATGTCGGTGAATCCATTGTGCAGGGCATTTATCTGTATATACGATCGAGCCTCGAAGTCGAGTTGGTCGATCGGGCGAGCGGCTCGAGTCAGTTTCGCACGAGCAAGACGCGCGAGCAAACGCTTTTCTCGCATTTTAGTCGATCGCCGTAGCTCGCGCACGACGCATGGCCAACAGACTGCCACTCTTACGATCCAGAGACCTTTAATAGAATTTGAAAAGCGGGAAACACACGAGTCGAGCCGCAGATCCAGCCGCGCGCACACCGATTGTTGTTGATCCGATTCATCGATCCTGCCGAACTCTGAAAGAATCTGCAGTGTCTTTTTCTATTCGATACGTCGAGTAGGATATCTCGATCGTTTGGACATTTTATGAAACGAGCAGCGAAGTCATTCTTCTCTTGCTCGGACGCGGTATTTCACGTTTCCCCTTTTAAAGATCATTTCTCTTCGGGACTGATTCGATCTTCCCGAAGCTACCGATCGATCGAGTCCTAACGCGTGCCAGCCGTTATCGATCGACCGGGACGATTTTATTGGAGATCGTAAGATCGACGAGATCAAATTGTGTGTTGGCATCGATCGAGACTTTCGAGATCGATCGCAAGGTGCCACGGAAAAGCAGTGTGGGCTCCGGTCGAGAGAAAACACCGGGGAACACCTGTTCGCCGTGCCGTTAGCAAGAGGTAAGGGACAACCTGCTTTCCCCTAACTTCCCATTCAATTTCATCGACGTTTAATCATTCTTGCTAATCAACCGTTGCATTGTCCACATTAGTTTCAGTATGCTTTCGTTCGGATAAAATTGATAAAATGGAAAAGCTTCAGTTAGATCTCGTAAATAGATAAAATATACAAAACATTAGATGAATTTATCTCCGTTACTATGTTTTCTAATCGTTGAAGTTGTTATTAGGAGTACTTCTGTCATATCGATTTTTATATTGAGTAAACGTTATCCTATTGTTGTTATTGTTACTTATTATTATATAATGTACATTCTAATTAAGCTTAGCAACATTCGGTGTACTTACTGGAAAGACGAGCTGTGCTAAATGTTAAATGAAATGGAAAAACCTAATTTATCACTTTTAGGTACGGAACTTTAGACAATAAAATTGAAAATCGAAATTTTGAGGTGGTTCAAAAAATATACCTTTTGGACACTTTTAATACCACCGTGTCTCAAAGAGTTAAGTGTTATTGTAAAACAATATTATGTAAAATTTAATTTTGTAAAATTTCTACTTGCTACAGTTCACTTAAATCATTTCTAATTTATCATAAAGATCTATACTGTGTACTTCTTGGGAAGTCAAGCTGTGATAAATATTAAATGAA
>CM052091.1:4171773-4187366 GCA_028453745.1 Agapostemon virescens | reverse complement strand
TGTGAAGATATTAAAAGATCGGAATTATCGAAATTATTATAGGAAATACATTTCTATATTATTTTTCTTGATTAAAATTGCTTTAGATAATTTTTATTTCCGAAACTGAATAAATTCCCTCAAACATTTAATTTGTTCCGTAGTTTCCATGGCAGCTGTTCCTGTCAAAGAAAAATGAAATTTTCTGTGATGTCCGTTCACTATACTTGGTTCACCGTGTTCCGCGTAGTCGTACAGGACATAAGCGCGTAAAGTCGGTTTAGTGACCAGATATATTTCCCGCTTGATATTTATGTTTGCGGCGGCTCATTCAGCGCATTGCACGCGAGTCCTATGACCTTATCTTGTTTATTATGCCGGACAATGATCACGAAATTTTACCTTTACTCGAAGGAAAAGGAGGCATCGTCCTGCACGATTTCGAGGAGACGAGATCAGAAGTTATCGAACTTAAATTTCTAGTTATTGGGCAATCATTAATTATTCTTTCACACACGATCAACAGCTGATAAATATTGTGGGCCGGTTAGATAAGGACAAAGGCGTCGCGATATTTCTTATCTGGTGGTTTATATCGTTATGCTTCACACATCAGTCAGGAATATGTGTGACTACATTGAGCAATATTTTCAAGACTAGAAATCCATTGCATTTGTAATGATATCACAAAACTGCGTTGTTGTGTTATTCCGGCATCCGTTTAACTGTTAAAAATTTTTTTTTCGAATTTTCTCACTTTCGACAATCGTATTATAATTCTATTACAGTCAATTCGAGAGTGCAGCGCGAGAAAATGTCTATGAGCCGCGGTAACGCAGAAGTTCATTTCTCAAATTAAAGAAGGTCATTTATAAAAAGAACGAAATTCGGATTTACATATCAAATATCAATGTTCGAATATATACGTGTCGGCAGATGTTCCTCTAAAAATACTTTTCGATAAACGCTAGTAACGTAAGTTTACGATAGTAATAAAGTCTATCTAGTTGTTGATTCGTATTTGTATATTGGTCGTACCTTTAGACCCTAATCGTTATCATTACAATTATGTAATCTCCGGATAAAGATAATTCGAAGCTTGGTGCAAGGTCAAGAATGAATGGGAATATTGTTGAGAAATGTTTGATAAGCTCCGCGTCTTACAATTTTCAGAATTTACCAGACGATCATTTCCGACACACGTTTGCTTCGAGTCGAGATAAGTTTATCTTTCACATAGATTAAAAATCAAATTAGACACGAGCGTATCCGTGTATTAATACCGTTCGTGAAAATAAAATACAATTAATAAATTTGCATTTTAGGGAATAGAGAAATCTAATCGCAGACGAAGATATCGATACAAACGTCAATTTGCCGTTGTCAAAAATAAACATAAATAAAAATAAGGAAAAATTTTTAATAACAAAAAATAAAATTAAATACAACAGCGTCACATATAAACAGTCATTGTAGAAACTATTCGTACAGTCTATAAAAACAATAACTTTTTGTTCAAACAGCTTGATTTCGTTGAGATGTCAGAAAAATAATTTATCAAGAATAAATAATTTTTTATTTAATTATTACTGGTTGTGCTTTTGCTTTTTATCTGTGTCTGTAATGAAAATTTCGGTGCCTTTTGTAGACCTAAGTAAATTATATGTATGTTCAAAAATTCATCACAATTAATCAAAGTTGCTATAAAATATAATGCGATGTAAATCGATTACAGTAATAATGGTAAGAAACTGCGATTTGAATGAATCTCAAATTCTAACTTCAAATATTTTTACATCTTACAATGTTTACACTTTTGTAACGCCTCTTCTTAGATTTACAAGTTGCATGTTTTAAAACTCACATAATAGACATAGATGGTAAATTTAAAAAATCCGAAACTTCACATTTCTCTTCGCAATTGTAACCAATAGCATTTAAAAAAAAAATGGTGTGCAAATTAGCTAGTCAATTAATCCTGCTAACACCTCAAAAAAGTTTGGAGCGCTTAGTCCACTTTTAAACAGAGATTTAAAAACATTAAAAAAAAAGAATTCTTTTTACATTGATCCATGAGAATATCTCGCGTTACCTAATTCATGTGCTCAAAATAATAAATTTCGATGGTAAATAAAAGTTGGTTTTATTTATCTGAGTTAAAGCAGTTTCAAGTGCAAAGGGTTAATAGACTTCCGGTCTGTCAAGTGCTAAAAAGGGAGATCGATTTTTATTTCACTCGAGTTCTGTGTAACTGACATTGAATATTTTAATATGTATAAACATCTACAGTCGAGAATGAAAATTGTTATAAATGTTAGTAAACTATAAGCTGTAAATAAAAAGTTGGTTTTGAGAAGCTTTAATTTGTCCATAATCGTACAGTCTCGAAAGTTTAAACGTACGTGTAAGTGGTGTTTTTCGATGTCCAATTTGAGATACATCTTGCAGGCTGAAAGTGGCTTTGTATATCTATTTCCGGCAGTATAATGTTTAACTTTCCTGTAAAATGTTTATCCGTAAACCCGAAAGCACCAGGAAGACTATCTGGTGAATCATTCGACGCACGCGGCTGCTGAAAAGGCATTTTGCCACCCACGCGGTTGTGCACGCCGTTTGTTCTTTTATAAATGGAACCTTGATCTTTTTTTCGCGCTGCTCGCAAATGAAAGACTACCTGCCAATTTTCAACTAGCGCGGAATTCTGCAGCTTATCAGGGTTTCTCACGGCCCATGAGAAACATCGTGTAATTGTAAACCGAGTTTCCCTTCCTTTTTCCGCGGCGACGACAAAGTAAGCTTCTCGTTTCTCTGCACACGAAATTTAGGAACATGTAAATTAAACATGTAAATTTAGGAACTACTTGTTTGCACACTAAATTAAGATTCAATATTCACTGTGGGACATTTGTCTCAGAAATTATTCGGGACGATCGTATTTCTTTGAGAACGTATATTATTTTCGTCATTGATAAGTTTGGATGATTCAAAATATAAAACAGCAAACTCGATCTGTGCTTTTATGTTTCGACGAACTAGAAAGTATTCAAATTTTAGAATTTCAGTCTTGTTTAAATAAAGAGTTTATAGAATTATCGAAGATAAGCAATTGTATATCTTATTTGTTTTTATCAAATGAAAATACAGAAGAAGGAACACGAATCAGTACACACATTCGACAGTCATTTTAACATTTTACCGATCGGCGATTGTTTCAGAATTTTTTAAGGTCTACGGTCCATCATTGAAAACTTTTTAACTGACCTTTCAACGCTGACAGGAATTTTTATTGAGAACTCTCAAGACATCTTCAGTAACGTTATCTAGTCATTTCATTACAAATTACAATAAAAAAGTGGTTTTTTAAGCTTCATTCTGTTAAGTGCAATTATTGAAAGTTCTATTAATCCTGGGCACTTGTGTGGTGACTCTGCAGCATCAATAAAATTTACTATACCACTATTTCAAATAACTTCAACATCACTATCCTTGTATCTAAGAAATTCCTAAAAATGTAACTCTTGTGGGGACGAATATTAGTAAAACACACCATATGTATAAATTGATATGAGTCCTGTAGAATGAAAATGTCTTAGCTCCGATGGAAATGCTTTAGTTTTTGAGTTACAGCAGTTTCGAGTGCAAAGGGCTAATAGACTTCCAGTCTGTCAAGTGCTAAAAAGGGAGATCGATTTTCATTTCACTCGAGTTCGGTGTAATTAACATTGAACATTTTAATTTGCATAACCATTTACAGTCGAGAAGGAAAATGGTTATAAATGTTAGTAAATTATAATATTTATCCCTCCCCTTTCACATAATAAAATCAATGCTACAAATATATAGTTTCCAATGGCCAGACCAGTGAAAAGACTTTCTTGTCATTTCAGTAGCAGAGAATTTCTCGTATTCGAATCGAAAGAGTTTATTTTAGAGGACTAAAAATAACATAATAATTTTCAGTATTCTCAAATTTAGAAACTATGAGAGCTCAGAATACTTCAACACTAAAGCACTAAAATTAACTATCGTGCATCGTCTTATAAAGATGTCAAGATATCATTTATTTGATTTTTATTATTGTATGCGATTGAACAAAGAAGTCTAGCGAATCGATTCCTACGAAAAGACAATGTTATAACTGCGTGGATATGTGTGGTGAGAATGAGAAAGAAATACGAAGAGAATGAAACAGAAAGTGTATGAAATGAATTTGGTTGTGCGAGAGAAAGAATGAGTGTGCAGTGAGCGAGCGTCCTTTGTGTTTTGAGGAACGTCTGTCCGTGTTCGTCTGTCTGTTAATGATTATATCAACGAATTAAATATATATATTTATATATAAACGCCTTAACAATAACTAATAATCATTTTATAACAATTGAAAAACAAAAGATCCGACATGGTTCATTTGATCGGCTATGGCAGATTTCGCGTAAAAGTAAATAAGATACATTACGCATGAAGATTACGTATTTGAAATCGGAGAAGGCATCTATTGCTAGATGTTCGGATAGCAGAATACCTGGACAGTAGAGCTTTCGGGTATTTGCGTATTCGTACAGTACGCGTTCGGACACAGATAGCTGTTTATATTTGCAAAAATAATGTATTCGATGCATAATTTTAAATAGGTACGCGTTTAAATAGGGAGTTCGCGTCTTGAAAATTCCGGAAGTGTGGTGTTTATGTAATTTTTTTTAACCGAGGCCAGGGGCATTCTGATGCATTTCAGAGAACGACGGGCCAAAAAATATGCGCAGTTGATCCAACTGCAGTGACTGTAGCCAAATGCAACAGTGGACCAAGTTCAATGCCGCCGCAAACTTTCACGAGCGAAGACCGTCCGCTATCACCAGTCGTGTTACACTTAAATTCACATTTTTGCCCCACTAAAAGATAACGAACTTCTGTCGGCATACAAACTTATATAATGACATGTTTCTCTTGCACTCATTACGAACCTTGGCTGACTTAATCCTTCGTGTCTGGCGATAAAACGAAAATTCGGCACGATAAAAAGTATTAATCGCGGACGCGTCGTTACACGCGTGAATGAAATACGAACGATTATCTTAACAGCTTATGTTGAAAATTTTCAGTGTTACACGTGTATGTGTAATGTGAAGTGTCGTTCCAATTATACAATTGTGTTTTGCTGCTACAAAAATGAAAGTAGAACGATTAAGCTGAAGGAATTCCTTTTCGGTTACGGTGTCTCGTAATTCATGCAAATAATTCTTGCATAAATATCTGCAGCTCGAACTATGCACTCTTATGAAAAATTATAATCGCTTTGATCGCTTGCAAGGCACGGGAACTGTGAACGAATTTATTTCTGTCTTTAATGATTTTAATCAGTTCGAAATAATGTATCGATGTTATTAAATCCTTTTAATCTTTCTAGTTTTATTTTTGTCACAAATACAGAAAATCTCCATTTTTGTGATAGCATCATTTAATCCAGAGTCCATGTTGCGTCCGCATTTTCAAGTGTTCTTCGCAACGGAAGTTTTAATGCTTTCTTAAATCCGATAAACATAATCGAAATATGTGAACAAACATTAAAATTCAATGCGCGCCATAACAGTTATCTTCACAGTTTTGTTTTGTCTATTCTGAAGACTCGATTCACATTTATTAACCCTTAGCACTCCAATGACTTCTCTAAGACGACGCTAAAAATTGCCATACTATTATTTCATGTACAATTATTTGTACATTCATTTTGCTTTGATAAGTGCGCAATAATTATCTTCAACCTTCTTTGATTCACTGAATTCTTATCTATTTTTTAAAGAAATTTTAAATGTAATACGAAGTCCTTTGTGTTCCAATATAAATTCGTGTTTTAACCCTTAGCTCCAATGGCTCCTCTGAGCTATGGCTACATTGCCATGTTTGCATTTAAGAAATCGATAAAAATTGAAGTGTTGTACGTACGAATAATAGTAATCAATTTTATATTCGCGATACGAAATGAACCATGTACAATGTAAGTATTCTAGGTAAAAAAAATCTCGATTTGGAATTAAAATTGCTTGGAGTGCAAAGGGTTAATATTATAAGAGTTATTTATAATGCGCATAAAAAAATATATTTTATTCCTCAGCTTTCAATCACATTATTCGCGTATATTCTTTCCAATAATGAATAAATTCTAGATTTTATGCATTTATGACAAAAGCGAATAGGCGATGCTTAAAATTTTGAATATCTAAAAGAATTTAAAAAAACTGTTACACTATTATTGACTTATTGAATTGTTCGAACAATGAGAAGCATTTTTATTTCATATTTGTCTCTTAAAATTGATATCAATCATTTTTATTTTGCATAAAAATTCGAAAGTATTTTAGATATTGCAATAGACAAACGTAAAAGGTGTAACGCGAAAAACTAAAGAAATATTAGCACTATTGAAAGACAGTTCTTTGTGTGGATTGATTTCCTGCATTTGGATTTAATCACCCAATATATATTTTAAATTGATTATAAAAAGAAAAGCGAATCGTTCCTTAACGATATTGATATTGATTTATTAGATACTCTTCTTCCACTTTTTCGACATACATGGTCCAGATTAAAATTATATTGAATAGTCGGGAATGTTACATTCTGCGAGCGAACAGTACATTGAACTTTATAATTTACAGGCAACTATTCTGGCTCAATTCGTCACCTTTAATACAAACTGTAAATGTGCAGAAATACATTTCGCAAAAAGCACTGATAAATTTTTTACAAAATTTTCATATAAAAACAATACTACAACTAGAAATGTCTAAGATTTTCATAAAGATGCAATATCAGATTTCGTACCACATATATTGAATAGTTGGAAAAGTATTGAGAGATTTTCATCACTAGATGCTGTTTGGTGTCTTATATAGGGCAATACTAATCAAATTCCGTCATACTGACGGCCATTTGCAAGGTGACATTTCAGTCTACAATTTTCATGAAGACAGTTTCGTATTTCGTCAATCATGTGGAAAGTAATATTAGTGTGAAAACGACTGAAATTTCTAAAAAAATTCGCTATGTTTTGCAATTTTATTATGAAAAAGGCAAAACCGCTGCACAAGTCCGGGAAAAACTTTGTGGTGTTTACGGTCAAGATGCTTTATCAACTGCAACTGCATGTAGAAGTGCATTGCTCGGTTCCGTTATGGAAATTTCGATATTAAAGATGCACCTCGATCTGGTCGACGAATCACTGAAAAAGTCGATGAAATAATGCAAATAGTTGAGCAAGATCGACATATAAGCAGTCATGAGATTGCTACTTAAGTCATGAGGGAACTAAACAATCACCATTCAACCGTTTTGGATCATTAGCAGTAGGCTGGATGCAAAAGGAAGCTCCATGTTTGGGTGCCTTATGATTTAAAAAAGAAAAATTCGATGAATCGAGTTTCCATCTGCGAATAATTGCTCAAACGTAATGAAATCGAACCATTTTTGAGCTTGGCTGGGAAATTTGAAACATCCATCGTAGAATCTCTACAAAACTACCTTGATGGTAAAAAGTTGGATTCAAAAACGGACGAAATAATATATTAATTTTGACATTGTAACCGAAGTGTGCTTCGTAATGGTCTGACTTCGTTTTATGTTGACCACAAAGCCAGTATAACGCCAATTATTACAATTAATTGGAACTGAGGAGGTTTAGATTGCCATATTATAAAGAGTCGGACTCGTGTTGAAGGTTTTAAACAAAGTTAACCTTTAGCGCTCCAATGGCGCTTCTGAGGAGATACTAAAAATTGCAATACTATTATTCGAAACAACTTTTACATAACTGTATTTGCAATTAACAATTTAAAAATTGAAGTGTCGTACGCTCGAGCAATAGCAATAGACTTTGTATGGGGAAATGAAACATGTACAATGGAACTCTTCCAGGTCAAAAAATGTCTGGATTTTAGAATTAAAATTGCTTAGAACGCAAAGGGTTAATAAATATACCTGTTATGCCTTTCTTTTTAGACAGGATAAAATTAGAGAATTAAAACTACAGAATTAAATGTAGCTTTATAAAGGAAGCATTGAATTAAATGTATGAAAACATATAAATTGTATTTTAACTGTAACATCTTTGGTTTTAAAGACATTATAATAATTGTGGTCGCAAAGAAAGTGGTATGGCAAGGGTTGAACGCAAATTATTCTAATTAAGGATTATGGCTGTACTCCAAAAATGGCAAAAGGTCATAGATAATAATGGCCAATATATACTTGAATAAAATTCATTCTGAATAAAAGAAACATTTAATCAAAAAATGACTTAAATCTCTGAATACTTTTCCGACTATCCAATATTTTTGTGTTGTTTCTTATTTATAATTGTGTTCATAACAAATTGTTTCTCTTGTTTAAATGATATTTTGAGTTGATCTGTTTTAAATATTTATAGCAAATCTCTCACACTTTGCGAAAGAAATAAAGTCTGAAAAGAGATGTAAGAGAATAATATTTTCAAATGTTGAAATAATTAACGACATAATTAAAGGCGGCGCTTTGATATCGCTAAACGAAATTGGTCTACTCTTAATGCAATGAATTGAACACGATAGGCGTGAATTTTATTATTACACGTCGCCGGCACTTTTGCCTCTATCAATGTCCCTCGTTCTCGACTTACACGTGCTGATATTCATCGTATTACGCATGAACCGTATGATGGGAATAGGATGCTTCATAGAAGAGCAACAATTCTTGCTACATGAACGATAATCATTTGAAAATTAAGAATAAGGAATAATTGCTATCGTATTAGTCGAATGCAGAAGCTTTTGCATTTTTCAATATTTTTCAATATTCTGCTGTTTTGTGAAATTGTTTATTTGCTATCGATGCATGTCAAGAACCATCATCGTTATCGAATGCTAACACACCTCGCATGCCGTGTGTAAATAATAAAGTCTTGAAGAAAGATTCAATTTCTGCGTACACCTAATATTTTTACAACTACGACCATACATAGACATTTAAAAATACAAACTAATTTAGAGGGGCCAAAGGGTTATCGTGTAACACAAGGGTAAAAGTAAGTAACTTTTATAAATTTCTTTTTAACCCTTAGCACTCTAATGGCTCCGCTGAGGCAACACTGAAAATTGTCAGACTATTATTCGAAACAATTTGTACCTTACAAATGTTTGTAGTTAAGAAGTTAGTAAAAATTGAAGTGTTGGCGTACGATTAACAGTAACAAATTTGATATGCTCGAAAGGAAAGTGAACCACGTGCAATAGAATTATTCTAGGACAGAAAAATGTTTCGAGTTAGGAATTAAAATTGTTTGGAGTGCAAAGGGTTAAAATGCGATTGGGTTAAACTGGGCATTAGCGATCGCTTGTGGGATTACATTCTGTAGGATTATATGCGAGGGAAATCTATAGAATAGTTTCGACATTAGGTTATCTTTATTGAGCCCTCTGGCTTAAATATTGTCGTCTTAATCTGGGTTCCTTAGGGCGACATACTATGTAATTACGATATAATAGAATATAATATATGTATTAAGTTACAATATATCTCCCCTATATATTGCTCTCCCCTGAGCAATTTTGATTTTGTTTTAACGATACGATGACGTATAAATAAACATTAATGGCTTTTCAATTTATATTGGTAATATTTTCAAAGTTATACGCATTATACGACAAAAAATTTCAAAGTTTTCTTCGCAAATTTGTTTGTTTTTTTTTTCTATAAAAAATCGATATAATTCTAGAATAAACTATTTAACACTAGAACTTTTAAAACAGTCATTTTGACTGGTCACTAGTTTTTTCTTATAAAAATGTTTTCATCAGAAATGTACATCTTTAATGACGTATACCTTACAATAAAAATTATATGAAGTTTTAATAGATGCAGTCTTGTTATTATTACAAAGCTATGTATATCGTTGAATTTATTGTTTGGTAGTGCTAGTAATATTAATTTTGAGAAAATCGCTTAATTTTTACATGTCAATGATATTAACTCTATCATCTTTATTAATCTATTATTATTAACTCTTATACCCTTATAATTTTATACTATTACACTGCACACCAATAGTAGTTACACTGTGATACTATATAAGAATTTCTTTTTAACCCTTTGCTATACCATTTTCTTTGCAACTAAAGTTATTATAAAGTCATCACTAAAAATTACAGAAGAGAACAGACAATTTATATTTTTTCTACTGTTGCATTTGCTTGAGTGCTTAAATTATTGTTTAGAAAAGAATAACATTCTATTTCACCTAAAAAGAAAGGTAAAATATTTATATTTGTTGGACTTTGTTTAAAATCTTCGTCACGAGTTTGATTCTTTATAATATGTCAATGGATTAAATATTAGAGTCAATATATCTGAAAAAATAAGAGAATATGGACCTTGCTATACCATTTTCTTTGTAACTAAAGTTATTATTACCTCATCACTAAAAATGACAAAAGAGAAGACAATTTATATTTTTTCTACTGTTAAATTTGCTTCAATGCTTAAATTATTGTTTACAAAAGAATAAAATTTAATTTCGCCTGAAAAGAAAGGTATGATATTTATATTTGTTGGACTTTGTTTAAAATCTTCATCACGACTTTGATTTTTTGTAATATGTCAATGGATTAAATATTAGAGTCTGTATATCTGAAAAATAAGAGAATATGAAAAGTGCATGTAATAATGAATGATTAGATATACAGTTCAAAGTACAGAGGAGGAGACACAGATTAAAGAATGATTGATTATCTTACGTCGAATATATTTGCCGATACATAATCGATTTCTGAAATTAGATTTTCAGGTTTTGATTCTGGCTGATAATTTACCTAAACACGTGTAAAGACGTAATTTTAAAATCGATCTAGAACGAGTCGTATTAATCTAGATTTTCAGGTTTGAAATAGTAAAAATGTACTCCACTTGATAAGATACTTGATTACTATTATAGAAGAAGTTGAAAAGTCAATGTAATTAAAACGATACGCATGATAATACTCGCATATGTTTAATGAAGATGTTAAACGAGAGGTTAATGGTTTAACGATCTCAAGTAGAAGGTTAAAGTTGTATGAAGTTCAAGATAAGAAGTTTTACAAGGACAATTAACCTGATATTCTTTCTGAAATTTGCTTCCAACTCTAAATAAAATAGTAGAATCAATTTTAAAAGAAAAGTGAATGGAGCAGAGGAAAGGCTGAACATATTTAAAAATTATGCAACCATCATGATGTCATTAATATTTATTGTATGCGCATAGTGTGCAGTTCTTGATGCTAGACGTATCGTCATACTTCGAACGTCGATTTAACTTTGTGTGACTCACAGAAATGGTAAAAAGTACACACATTTTCCTATTTGCAATGTCCTATTTCTATTACGAAGCGTTACTCGTGCACAATCGAGAGTGTGTGCGCTGCAAGGTGACTGGTGTGCATTTTGTGTTATATCAAAGTAAAAGTGAAGGTTGATAAATTTGCTTGAAACAATACTAACCTAACGCGATCCACAAAGAGCTCCCTATGCTGAAGACTGTGCACTCTCTTTCGTTTTTTTATGTGGGAAACATAAAAATGTATCAATCTTCCCCTGTTTCCAGTGTATCGCTACCGAGTAGGTGGCTATATAAAAACAGTATTAATATTCATGTACTGTAAGTTTTAAGTCGATTGCATCAGTCAGTCGAACATTAAGCCATAACAACCATAGATTGTCGTACGGAAAATGTATCCAACTTTAAAATGCACTTTTTTTTCATCTGTAGTATCTATTTATGAATCGTGATTGTTTAATAGCTTAGGGAATTTTTGTAACAGCGTGGATTTCGAACTCGAGTGTATTGGTTATACGACATTCTATGGTTGTTACAGCATAGCATACGATAGACTGATGCAACAAAGATAAAATTTACAATATGTCAATACTAATGTTGCTTTTATGTTCCCATTTATCCGATCGAGTGTAATTTAACACTAAACCTACCACAGTGGATCAAATGACCCTTTTCAGATTTTCTATTTTACTATTATTGAAATTATGAAATTGCCTTCGTAGGAATCGATTCAACAGATTCGTTTATTCAATCATATACTGTAACAAAAATTGCAGAAATTTTAAATAAATTATAAGGTACGTTTAACTCTTAGAACTTCAATGGCTCCTCTGAGAAGACACAAAATTTGCCATAGTAGTATTTTAAACAACTATTACATCACTGGGTTTGCATTTACAAAATCGGTAGAAAGTGAAGAGCGTCACGCACGAGTAATAAACATTATATATAAAAAATAACGTAAATCATGTACACTTGAATTATTCTAGGTCAAAAAATGTCTTGACGTTGGAAGTAAAATAACTTGGAGTGCAAAGGGTCAATGTTAACCCTTGGAGGAGGGACCATTTTTACTATTTTATAATTTATGGTATTTATGACTATTCGTTGAGGTATTTACCAATTTTTTAAAATATAGTTTGGATAGTGCCTCTTGCAGATATAGTAATGTTTTTCTTGATTCTCGTTTAACAACTATTCATTCCATTTAATCGCTAAAAAGTTGTGTAATTAAATTGTTTGATATTTTGGGTCAAAATAGATTCTGACAACGCATTGGGAGGGTTGAAACAGATATTAATGGGGAATTGTCACTTATTCACTAAGTCTCGTAAAGTGGTCTTTACGGCTATTGATATACAGTTGCTATTGAACAGGAAACCAGGGTATTAATACTAAGGCTAGCGAGCAATTAAATTGGTTAGAGTATATTGTCTTATAAAATTGACAACATTCAATGTACTTGGATTTTGAGCAATTTTTATTACAATATATAATTTAACCCGCTTTATACATTACAGGCGTTAATATAGTTATACATAATAAATGTTAACTTTCAACTGTGCAGTAGAAAACCATCGTATACACTTAAAATTATGCACTTATACGACTGACGTGGTAACAATAATGGTAACAGCTGTACGGATATAATTGAAAAATTGAATTCGATTTTCGTATGGCAAAATAGACATACAAATGCATGGATTGTAACACTAAGCTTATCAAACATTGAAATTGGTTAGTGTACCATATATTGTTTTGTGCCATTTTTATTACAATATATGATTTAATCCACTCAAAACAATACGAACGTTTATATACCTATGCATAACAAACGTCCACTTTTAATTGTGCACTAGAAAACCATCACGTGTACTTAAAACTATGCAGTTATACAACTGACGCGGGAACCATAATGGTAACAGCTGTACGGATATAATTGAAAAATTGAATTCGATTTTCGCATGTAAAAATACACATACAAATGCATGGATTGTAACACTAAGCTTACCGAGCATTGAAATTGGATGGTGTACCATATATTGTCTTATAAAAAGGAGAAGATTTAAATCATTTTGATTTTGTGCCATTTTTATTGTAATATGTGATTTAATCCATATAGAACAATACGAACGTTAATATACTTATGTATAATAAACGTCCATTTTTAACTGTGCACTAGAAAACCATCGTGGATACTTAAAATTATGCAGTTATACAACTGACGCGGGAACCATAATGGTAACAGCTGTACGGATATAATTGAAAAATTGAATTCGACTTTCGTATGGCAAAATAGACATACAAATGCATGGATTGTAACACTAAGCTTATCAAACATTGAAATTGGTTAGTGTACCATACATTGTCTTATAAAAATGACAAGATTTAATTCAGTTTGATTTTTTGCCATTTTTATTGCAATATGTGATTTAATCCACTTAGAACAATACGAACGTTAATATACCTATGCATAACAAACGTCCACTTTTAATTGTGCACTAGAAAACCATCATGTGTACTTAAAACTTTGCAGTTATACAACTGACGCTGTGACCATAATGGTAACAGCTGTACGGATGAAATTGAAAAATTGAATTCGGTTACTATATATAAAAATACACATACATATGCATGGATTGTAACACGAAGCGTACACGAGCACTGAAAATGAATGGCGCGTGTCGCCTCATAAAATTGACAAGATTGGATTTACCTAGATTCAGTTTTATTATAGCACGTACCCGTCTAATGGTACTTATTCAATCACTCCTCACGAATTCAATTTTATAACTCTAATAATAATCGAATAAAAAATGTCAAACCGGTCGTGTTAAACGATTACAAAGCAAAGTTTATTCACAGCGAAACGATTTTGTTCGGTCGCTTTCTCCGAACAATTACGAAAAGTTGTTGGTAATTCGAAGCGGGTAGTTACACGTTTCGATATTAGCACCCCTGCTTCATAAATATTCAACATTCTGACTTATGGCATTGCTTAGCAGTCGGCGACGAGCTGGTGAAGCGAAGTTCACGGATACCCGTCGCGGGTGAATTCAAAGTAGAATGCTTGTTTTAATCTTGATCGAAGCAAGCATGCCGGATTGTTTTATCGTTGTCCGATTTGTATTGCTGTTTGTTTTGTCTAACAGAGGCGCGTTCTGCAGGCGATAATTCTATCATTAGTGCGCGCAAAAAGACGTGTTTCCTTCGCTTCGGCGAGGAAGATTCCGGATTTTCAAATTTATCTGACACGTGGCTGTCGATACACGTTATCGTTCATAAGTTTGAGGTCACTCGTGGCTTTTATAAAGCCGAACGGAACTTCGACGAAACGATTCCACGCAGTGAGACGAACACATACGCACAATAGCATCGGGCACGAATGACACTTCGCCCTCGTTAATGTCATCTTCATTTTGCTCCTTCGCTTAGTCGCGAAACTCGTGCGATAACAACGGTCTTATCGAAGTGTAATTTCTTGCGCGACTTCAATTAGGCTTGGACGCAGACAGCGTTTAAAGGAATAATTATCGAGATAGGTGGCGCGTGCAACAAAGTCGTAGGTAGTAACGACGAAATGCTTGTAGAGTTTGGATGTTTGTCGATAGGTCTTATTGTTCTTTACTCGTGAAACGAACGACCAATTGATTCTGCTTATGATAATTCGAAGTAACTAAATTTGTACGAGGTAAAAGTGTTTGTCAGTGGTTTACACGTTAAGTTTACATGGTAAGATAACATATGGTTTCGTGAACGCATTATTTAATACGTTGAATCATTGCGACAATTCGTACTCTAAAAAATGAACATGTAATTTATACGAAAAATGATGACAGATTATAAAGTGTTGGAGAAAAGTTGTAGAAATTAGTAGTGACTATTGCACAGGTCAATGAAACTGTTATTTTTCTAAGCGTAAGTGCTCGCATTTAATTTTGAAATAGTTTTATACTATTTATAGTACTTTACTGTAATACCTATAGTAATTACAATTATTATAATTATATTATATTAATATATTATTATACATATATTAATATTATATTATAATAATCTTATATATTATCATTATATTAATATTATATTATATATGATAATATATATAATATAATATATATAACATATATGATAATATATCATATTAATATTATATTATTATAATCTTATATATTATCATTACGTTAATATTATATTATTATAATCTTATATATTATCATTATATTAATATTATATTATTATAATCTTATATATTATCATTATATTAATATTATATTAT
>CM052091.1:4160493-4171763 GCA_028453745.1 Agapostemon virescens | reverse complement strand
ATTAATATATCATTATGCATATATTAATATTATATTATTATAATCTTATATGTTATCATTATATTATGTTAATATATTATTATATATTATTATTATATTATATTATTACATTATGTTAATATATTAATATTATATTATTATAATCTTATATATTATTATTATTATTATTATATTATGTTAATATATTATTATATATTAATATTATATTATATTATTATATATTACTATTCTATTATTATATAATTGGAATATATAATAATTATAATTATTAGTTATTACTAATAATTAAGTTATTACAGTAAAATACTATTAATAGTATGAAACTATTGTAAAATAAAATGCAAGTAGTTACACTTAAAAAAATAACAGTTTCATGCATAATAATACTATAATACAATAAAAATTATAATAGTATTATAATAACATATAATACTATTATAAGTTTTAATATATTTAAAATTATAATCGCATATATATAATAGTGTTATAAATTTTAATATATGTAAGACTATAATAGCATATGTATATAGTAGTATCACAATTTTTAACATATTTAAAATAATATAATAGTCTATTGTAATTTCTGCAATCATATGATATTGCGTACTACGAAGCTAGACAATATTATTCAATTGCAATGTGTTTTGAATGAAGTGAATTGAAGCAGCTGTACAGAGGATCCGAAAAGTGTTTGAATACTGCATTTCTCATTTTTGAGGTATGGATTGATTACAAAGTTTGAAAACTCTATTTCCGCAGACTATCATTAATTTTTTCCTTGGTTATTTGTGCATCACATAGCATGTGAAAATTAACACTTTTCTAAATAAATCTAGTGCAGTATTGAAGATTAAATATTCTTCTTTGCAACGACTGCTTAAAACTCGATCTACGATTTTTTAGCTGTTTCGTGGAACGAAAATTAGGTTCGAGTTTGGCTGTGTAAAGCCTCTTCGGTGTGGCTTATTCTACTGCAAATATAGCAATACGGTTTCACGCGAAGCCGAATGAATCGAGTAGAAAGAAACGCAGATAAAATTTTAAATATTCGTTGTAAAGTAGCTTGAGTATCCGTAATATTTTAGACCAAAAAAGTGTCTTCAGTTTTCTTGTCGCTATCATGCGAACAAGTATTAGATAAAAATTGAACGTTGGTTAAGAAAAGTTGAGGCTTCAAGCTTTAAAATAAGGCAAGGTATATTGTTATTCTACTCTGGTTTCCCTTCCAAATACACATACATCTTTCGCCTTTTGCTAAAGATTTCCATGGTGGGGAACAATTGATGAGTCTTGTAAAATAATTTGAAATTAAAGTAATGTATATCAAATGTCGACAATTTTTCGGGAGGAGGAATTCAGTGTTCCAATCCTTTTGAATCCACTGTATCTGTTCGCTATAATATTTATCATTACTTCATATCATTTCTGGTATACGGTAGTAAAGATACGAAGGAAATATGTGAACAGCAAAGTCTGCTTACTTATATCTACAAAAGTCATATTTTAAAATTTTATTATAAGCACAGATAAAACAGTTCAAAATTGTAACCTTTGATTCTTCCTTTGCAATTTTAATCAATGGCAATTTCAGATTAATTTTGCTTATGCAGTCTGCATAAATAAGATAGTGCAGTTAGAACGACGGAAGTTGAAACGATAATCTAATCTGTCGGTTCTTACCGTCGAATCGATCATTGTCTAAGCAGCACTCGAGATGCGACACGCTGATGCATCAGTTTTGTTTTTGAAATTATCTGTTTGACATATCAAAGTTACTATCGTTCGAATGTTTATTTAAAAAATGAGTACTGACCGTTTTTAAAACGTCCATGGCAGTTCCTATTGCCAAAGTACTTCAGATCGGTTGCTCATTGACGAGAGCTTGTTGAAGTGTTCACAATATCTTGATCGATTTAGTAATTAAGAAAATTGCTATAGAGATAAGTTAACAGGTGATTTAATACAAATAGAAATACAAACTCTGGTATTGGGAGTTTACAGAGAGATAATGAACGAATTATGAAAACGGGAGAAGTTTCATCATATCTCTCGTTTATGTCGATGTCAAATTATTTATTCACTGTCGAGAACCGTAAATTCGTCGCACGCTGTTCTTTGATGCTTTAAAAATATTAAATCGTCAAGGTTTTGTCGATTTACGTTTCTCGCTTTGTTATCTATGATTGCAACACGTTCGTTGACATGTTCACTCCACATACATTTACATACCATAATCCAAATATTATACGAGTATAAGTGTTCGTCATTCTTCATAATAATGAAAGTAGGCCACAATTTATAAAGGGTGTCCCAAAATTGACGCAAGATTTGAATTTGCCGCCATTGTTGGAGTAAATTTTTGGCAACCCTGAAAAAAAGAACAATTTGACAGCTGAGAGTTTAGGGTTAGTAAAAATGGAGCGTTATACGATAAAACAACGTGTTTTCATTATTGAATAATATTTCAAAAATAATGAAAGTTTGGCGGCCGCAGTTCGAAAATTTTATACAAAATATGGTCAAAATAGTGTTTTAACCTAGCCAACTGTGAAAAGATTAATTGAAAAATTCAGGGAGACTGGATCAGTTGGAGACGCTTAACACACCGGTCGTCCAAAAACAAGCCGTTCAAATGTCAATATCGAAGCAGTGCGTAAGAGTGTTGGCGAAAACCCAGGAACATCGATTCGGCGTCGTGGACAAGAATTGCAAATTTCAGGAAGCTCTCTACAGCGTATACTCACAAAAGATCTGTGTCTCCATGCTTACAAAATACAATTAACACAACACCTGAAGCCTAATGACCATGCAAAGCGAAGAGAGTTTGTGGAATGGATTATTGAACATCGACAAGTGGTTGCTGATTTTTCGAACAAAATCATCCTAAGCGATGAAGCACATTTTCACCTTGATGGCTTTGTTAATCGCCAAAATTGCTGTGTTTGGGGTTCGGACAACCCACATGTGATTATCGAACAACAAATGCACCCACAACGTGTCACTGTTTGGTGTGGATTTTGGGCTGGAGGCATCGTTGGACCATACCTTTTTGAAAATGAGACTGGTCAAGCAGTAACTGTTACTGGTGCTCGAAATCGCGACATGATAACACAGTTCTTCTGCCGAAATTGGATGCTATTGATATGGCCAATATGTGGTTTCAACAAGACAGTGCCACATGCCATACAGCCAGTGAAACAATTCAATTATGCACAATTATGCACAATTATGCAGAAAGGTCATGAAAAATTTCGACAAAAGACTAAAAACTGTGTTTTCTACTTAATTCAAACCTTGCGTTAATTTTGGGATACCCTTTAATTTTCAGTCTTTATGACGGACCTAATGATTGGACTATCTATGTAACTATTGATATATTTGTTAATCGCAAATGTTTTCAGGCAAAATGTTTGTAGAAAATTCTTTTTATCTTCTTTCTCAATCGACGTGGAAGATTGGCGTTTCGTTATATAATACGTTTCGAACCAGAAATTGCGTTTTCTCTTCCGAACGTTTTTCCCTGGTTCTAAATAATTATTGGTTGCGTTAATCGTACCGTGAAGTAAAGACAGAAGTTTCCTTTTGCTAATCTTCTTGTATCGTTACTTGCACATTACGAACTCATACCTATTCCGTTTGACACTTTCGAGTTTTAGAACGTAGACAGGAAGTAAATAATAAGAACAAGAAACTCGGTGCAAGATAATTTATCCGCCTTGATGTTAGATGCCAGAAGAAAACGATATCCAAGATATTAGAATTCATTATCGATTAAACGTAACTAACTTAACGTCACAGGCGTGCCAGGCACAGAATCGTTCAGTATGGTAATTAAAACTGCAGCTAATGAATATTGGCAATTCTTCTACGAAACTGATTATTCGGAGAAGGAATGCATTTTTTAATATATTACAATCATGCTTGGCTAAGGTTTAAACGTGTACGACTTCGTCGCTTTGGATAATGAACATTTTATAGTACAGATTTACAAAACACTATTAACACGAAACAAATTGACTAAAGTATATAGTCTTACAAAAATGATAAGATTTAATTTACTTAATCGTTGTATGATTTGTATAACTTAAATAATTGTAAAATAGAAAGTCTGTGGCAGTTTTAGTCGTAAGAAAAGCATAAGAAAAGAGAATAGATGTTTCAAACTCCTGTACTGAAACAAATGAAACATCTTTTGTCGAAATTACATATGGCGTTTTATACAGGATGTCTGAAAAATGTTCGAGTTTTTTGAAAGGTGTGTTTGTTCAGATTATTTTAAGAAACTTTCTCATTAGCCAATTTGCGATTCAACGCTTCGTTTCCGAGTCATCGTCGAAGAATATAGGTCAATTAGTGTACGGTTATGCTGGAATACGTTTGCTATAGCCGCGCTTTGATTGGTCCGTGCTTTTCATCAATGACTCAAAAACGAAGCCCCGAAATACATTTTCGCAGAGGTAAATGTCACTGATATGTATTGTTTTATAATAATGACAAGATTTTATTTGTTCAAGCATTGTTCAACCAGTCATTTTGACTCGTTCGGTAGTTCTAGTGTTAACTAGCAACATTTCTGCATCAAATAAGGTACATAATAAAACTTTTACCAACATTAGACTTTTCGATATGTCAAAATGACTAGTTACTAATTTTCTCTTTCACAATAATCAAAAGTCTAAGAACGTTCCACGGAAACATTTTAAATAAACTTTTTCGCTGAAGAAGTATTAAATTTAATGCTCGGTAGTTTTAGTGTCTGTAGGTGATTTAACTGATTTATTAAACACAAATCCGATTTACAAGACGATTAGTCAAAGGTTTTGCGAAAACTGTTTATCATTTCGGTTCGCCTTTGTCTCCTTGAACAAACATTTGTATAGTAATATATAAACTTCTCGTTGACCGCATTTCACAGTATACAGGGTGTAACGTATTCTACATGTTGAAGATTGAAATAGTTCATGAGTACACCGAAACCAACTGAAGGATAAGCTTTGCTTTGTTCCCGCGGGTGCAGGTTGCACTCTTGTTTGAAGCAAGGATTGTCATTAGCGCATTTATAAAATGAAATTCTAAGGAGGTTTCCACAGAAACGTTTTAAATAAACTTTTTCGCTGAAGAAGTATTAAATTTAGTGCTCGGCAGGTCTAGTGTTGAAGATTGAAACAGTTTATAAACGCATTGAAACCAACCGAAGGACATGCTTTGCTTGGTTCCCGCGGGTGCGGGTTGTACTCTTGTTTGAAGCGAGGATTGTCATTAGCGCGTTTATAAAATGAAATTCTAAGGAGGTTTCCATAGAAACGTTTTAAATAAACTTTTTCGCTGAAAAAGTATTAAATTTAGTGCTCGGTAGTTCTAGTATTTGTAGGTAATTTAACTGATTTATTAAACACAAATCTGATTTACAAGACGATTCGTCAAAGGTTTTCCGAAAACTGTTTATCATTTCGGTTCGCCTTTGTCTCCTTAAACAAACATTTGTATAGTAATATATAAACTTCTCGTTGACCGCATTTCACAGTATACAGGGTGTAACGCATTGTACATGTTGATGATTGAAATAGTTCATGAGTACACCGAAACCAACTGAAGGATAAGCTTTGCTTTGTTCCCGCGGGTGCAGGTTGCACTCTTGTTTGAAGCGAGGATTGTCATTAGCGCATTTATAAAATGAAATTCTAAGAAGGTTTCCACAGAAACGTTTTAGATATACTTTTTCGCTGAAGAAATATTAAATTTAGTGCTCGGTAGGTCTAGTATTGAAGATTGAAACAGTTCATAAACGCACTGAAACCAACCGAAGGACAAGCGTTGCTTGGTTCCCGCGAGTGCGGGTTGCACTCTTGTTTGAAGCGGGGATTGTCATTAGCACGTCTATAAAAATGCAGAAATTGTTGGCTGGGGTTGGTAGTCGACGCCACCTGAGAATTCCAGGCGGCTCAGTCTATTCGAATTAGCATGTTACTTTCGAGATCATAACCGTAATCACGCGGTAATAACCTGCGACGGTGGCCGGGGTTTTTGAAACGGTTGCGTGGCGCACGTATTCGCGATTTTCTTTGCTCCCGGCGCGACTAGCGGCTGTCGGTTCGCGTCTCTTTTCCTTTTGCTATTTCTTTCCCTCTGTCTTGGCTCGGCGGTTCAACAACATTATGTCCTTCCAACGTGACAGACATTGTCTCGACCGCGATTCTCGCCTCCAACGAGATCGCGAACACGATCAGCGCCGCGTGCTGCGCGAACAACGCGAGCGTAATCATTCTCTTCTCACACCTCGCTGCTGTCGCTAAAGATCGACTTAGCTACAGTAATTTCTTGATGTACGCTCAGTCACATAATTGATAGATACTTTAACGTTGAACCTACCGCAGCGCGTCAAATGACTCTTCACGGCAATTTAAAAATTGTTTCGAATAATAGTATGGCAATTGTCAGTGTTGCCTTGGAGACGCCATTGCAACGCTAATGGTTAACCCACTCTTCTGGGTAGGAAAATTAAATTTGTTAACTTGATCATTTTATTTCTACCAAAAGAACTAAATATAAATCGAATACTTTAAATGATTTATACTACTTTCATTTAACTGCAGATTATTTAGTTTCACAGTAATGTAATAATTATTTCGAACAATACTATGGCAATTTTCAGTGTCACCCGGAGACGCCATTAGAGTGCTAAGGGTTCACACTCTTTTGAGTAGAAAAATTAAATCTATTAACCTGATAATTTTATTTTTACGGAAAGAACCAATCATAAATTGAATACCTTAAAAAAATTGCACTACTTTCATTTTACTGCAGATTACTCGGTTCCACAGTTATGTTAAACGTATAAATCATGACCTTTATTGCATTCTTCGTGAGCTCGGTCGTTACATTTCACGCACAGCAGCCATTTTTCATTCGGCTTGCTGGAATTATATCAATCGAGCCATACAAGGCAGTAAAGCTCATTATTTTCTTCATCATTACATTCTTCATTCCTGTCTCGCTCCGGTTGTACAATTTTTTTCTTTCTTTTAATTACGTTTCTTTGTGATCATTCTTTCCCCTCCTCCTCCTCCCCACATTTCCTTTATATCCTGACCGGTTTTTTTTGTTTCTCACAAGTGTGAGTGTAGACGGTTAACTTTCTTGTCGTTCTCAATTTTATTAAATCCTTCGGAGGTAAAGTCTTATGAAAATGTTTTACCGCGTCTTGTGCAATTTCTTCAAGATTTGTTCGTTTATCTTGTACCGCAGTGCAACGACACGAAAAGAGCGTTATTTTCTACTCTGATTCCTATTCTCAGCACTGTTCTCAACTATGTTTTGTTAAATTTGGATAACATAATTTTACAAACAAAATGCTTTAAATATCCTATAAAAAAACTGATTAATGGTATGTGAAAGTGGAGGCTTTAATACTTTAACTGCCCAACCAAGAATCTCAAAAATCCCACAAACTCAAAGTAATTTATTTAATGAAGCAACAATTGGAAACTGAAAATGTATTCTCTGCAAACTGAAATCTATTCTCCAAATATCAACTAAATTTAGTGCAACGAATATATTAATGTACAAATTTATTTTTAAATATGGACAAATAATTCTGTCAACCATATATGGGTGACATGGCGATCAAAGTGTTAAAACGAGTGCAAATGTATTATTTTACTATTTTAAGAGACAGTTCAGATATTGACAATATCTCTCGAATCGAAAATTTAGTTAATTATTAAAGCATATTGCATATTGCTAAATGTTAAGGCCACCAGAACAGATGACATTATGATTAGAAATAGTCTGATGAATAAATTAGGAGTGACTTCATAATTCAAAGAATAAATCATTATAAATCACTTCTGTACATTTGTCTTCAATTGAAGTGCAAAATAAGATCTTACTACAAAGGAATGTTTATCACAGGTGTTTTTCCACAAGTGAACGATTTTTTAGAAATTCAAAGATAACGTTTTGCAAAGCTAAGCTCATAAATACTGTATTTAGAAATTATGCCAGGCGTGGCACGTAATAATTGCTTGCTTTTTTGACATATCCCGGAAATAAATTTGCAATGCTTACTATGGTCTCGCCTCTAAGCATTACACGTTCTTACGAATGCATGATTAACATCCGTAAAAAACTGAATCTATTACATTCCAATGTTCTTGCTAATTTCCATGTATTTGATTGGTTACGTTATACATTTTTTTGTATTAATAAACACCTAACAAAGAAAGAAGGAAGTTCATGGACAGCTGAGAAGATCTTCAAATATCAAAAAGACAATTTGTTTAAATAAGTCTGATGAGTATTATAATTCTATTCTTTCATTGTATCGAAAAAAGTTTAATATGTTATTATATCTTATTTTTCTTACAATGCTTTTGTACCAGTTTTTGAAATGTTTTCATGGTTTGTCGATTAAGTGTTCCACAAACTTATGCATTTCAACAATGGACTATACTGACCATGAATGTGCTATAATTTAATACTAGAACTACCAAACAATAAATCCAACAATATACATTGCTTTGTAATAATAACGAGACTTCATCGATTAAAATTTCATACAATTCTTATTGTCAAGTGTATATATAGTTATATATAGTTATAGTTATAACTAGATACTATTTTACAAACAATTAACGTTAATTTTAAACATTTGTAGTAGTTAAGCAATTTTGTGAGTACGGTCATAATATTTTCATTCTTCTTGCTATGCAGGTTTGTTTCTAGTTATAGCAAATTATTAAATAAAACGTATTATTAAGTAAACAAAATCAACAAATTGATTGTGCAAATATTATATTACGTGCTGAGACTCTAAATAACAGTGTACGTTACTTGACTTTTTGGATGTTACATACAAAATTACGATAGACGTATCTAATTCTAGAAATTGTAATTTACTTTGCACATGATTGAAAATAATTTTTTCCTTAAGAATGTTGCTTTATCCATTTATTTTTCGTTTAAAAATTACAATAATACAAAATAATAATATAAAACTATAACACAAGCAAAATATACCTGCATATAATCAAATTCATTGCATTGTGATAAGAACAAGACTGTATCTATTCAAACTTCATTCAATTTTTATTGTAACATGTGTTTCATTAAAGAAGGATATCAGAAAATTACTAATGAAAACATTTTTATAACTTCAATAATAGCAAAAGAAATAAGTAGGCACCAGTCATTTTGACTGGTTCGGTAGTTCTAATGTTAAAGAAAGAGTTTCAAAAAGTGCATGAAGCGATGCATATAAATGGTTACAAAACTGAATATTTTATGTGAAGTTTATTATGGTAAGATTGTTGCTCAAGAAAACAGAAAATCATTAAATCATGAAAAATTTGCATAAAAGTGAAACAAGAAAAATGAATAACAATTTTCTTTGTAAATCTCAAATGTTACATTCGTGCACTGGTGGATTGACTACATGCGATATCCGTCTTTCGATTGTAATAACAGAGAAAACAAATTTTGAAAAAAGTTGACTTACGACAAATGACAGTGGAGTGCTCATCCCCGCACACAATGGTAACCACAGGATCGTTTCGTATGAAAAAATGCGATGCAATGTTGTCTGCGAATCGACTGCGACCTATTGTAAATACTGCGCCCGATTCTGTAAAATTAGTTGTACAGTATTATCAAAAGTACCAATTAACATTTCCGCCTCAATGGATTTAATATCATCATAAAAGTGCGAACCCTTGTGCAAAAGTAATATTGTTTGAATTAATTACAGGAAACAGAGATTACATCAACACTTATTGTGTTTTTCTTTAAATAATTTCAATCGATCAGAAGAAATACAGTATTTTCAATTGCCATAAATATTATCACTATTCCATAGTTCATTTACTCAGATGTATCATAAATGCTAGACTCCGCAATTTGAAACAAAATTATTCATTAAAGAAGTACATCCAAAAATTTCTCATAAAAACATTTTTATAATTTCAATAATTGCGAAAGAAAAAACTGGAGATCAGTCAAAATAACTAGTTTGGTAGTTCTAGTGTTAAAAGATAGATAAATTGGATTTCAGATATTTTAACACTTTGACTGCCATGTCTCCCATGTATGAGTGACAGAATTATTTGTTCACGTTTCAAAATAAATTTGTAGTCAATTTAGTTGATATCTGAAGAGTACAAGAAGGTTGATAAATAACTATATCCCATTCATTTAAAGTTTTTAATACTACTGGTTCGTGAAATAAATTAATTTGATTTTATGGAATTTTTGAGGACGTCAGTTGGACAGCTAATGTGTTAAACTGTAAACAGTATTTTATTTATGTGTAAAGAGCCATTCTCGATCGTTAACGGAACTGATACTTTATCAATGGCTCAAGTTATTCCGATTTTAATTATTCACAGTATAATTATTGTTATGCTGTAGATTTAATCTATACTCTTTAGAATATCGTATAAACACGATAGAATAACGTTTTAATCTTTTAAAAATACAAATGTTTCAAGTAACTTAAAATAATTCACTCGATGACTGGATATTTAATAATGATATTATAACACACTTGTTTAAATAAAGAATAAGATAAAGCAGCTTGTACATTCGTTTGTATTTACATTAGAATCCATTTTTATGTGATCAGTAGATCGAACAAATAGTAACCGAGGATTGAGCAACAGTTTCTTTACAAATAGAAGTAGCAGGAAGTTCTCCATGCATCCTTGGAATCAGGAAGATTATGTCTCGTTTCTTTTTCTTTCGACAGAGATATTATAATCAGAATTCCATTATTCAAGATTACACTGACGATTTTAAATCAAAGATAAAGTTAATTCATTGTTTTAATTATCAGCGAGTATTTTCAATTTTTTGGAGGACGATTGTTAGATAGTAGATAAGTTGCAACGATGTTGTTAATGCACTGCGATAATAAATATGTAGACATTAAAATCAATTTCCTCTTTAATTCGTTGACGTGCCGATAGCGGGAACGATACAAGCTTATGTCGACGACAGCAACAAAATTGATAGCATATTATCAAATACTATTGTATACGAATGTAATCGATGTTTTCAAATATTAGATTTTCAAGGAGATTGAACGATCAAATATTTTGTATATTTTACGATCGCTTATTTACAATACAATTGATACTTAACCCTTTGCACTCGGAGCAATTTCAATTCCAAAAGTAAGATATTCTTTTCAGCTTAGAATACTTTCGTTCTTTATAATCTTTTTTAAAAAAGATTTTAATTCCAAAATCAAGCTACACTTTTAATCTGGAATAGTT
>CM052091.1:4135937-4150493 GCA_028453745.1 Agapostemon virescens | reverse complement strand
TCCTGAAATTAAATGCACACTTCCGTAAAACAGATTTATTCCGCATTTTGTTTTATTATTGTTTTCCTTGTGTCTCCATTTATTTATAAGTGTTTTAATAATCACTGTTTTCATCAACCACTAAGACAATAACAGTTACGCATATGAAAGATTGATCGCTCTTCTCAACGTGATTCCCATCGTCGTCGTCAATCAGTCGCTTCCTTCGTAAGTACGATGTTAATCATAACTCTTCTTCCTCTTGATAATAAGACGCGCGAAGGCAATGATGTCTCCGATAAACAATTCAATAGCAGGAAGCTCTAGCGTTTTTTTGTTATTGAATGCATTAACTGGTTTATTTATACTGGATTTTCCGCCGTTTGAAAGGAGATGTTCCTGTTGCGATGTTAGATGAATCATTTCTACGAATTCTCGATTGTTCCTGAATTACATTTTCATGGAATAGTTATAACGTTTGCATAGATTTGCTTGCGTCAACGCGTATTAATCATTAACGCCGGCGTTTATCTCACGGAACATTATGAATTAAACAGAAAATGTGAAAGTTCGGGTAGCTGCGTTTTTACAGTAATGACATTGGTTAATAGATTTCTTGGCGTTAGGCAGAACAGGCTTTTTACACAACTAATCTATATAGTATCTTGGTACTAATTCATTTACGTAACGCCTAAGAATACCACTTAATAATCTCATTAGTTTCCTAATTACTTTATTATGGATGTTCCGAATATTTATGTAGCACTGTATTGAATGTAACTATAAAACTGTTTGTCTTTACCTAATTCCGTTTTTAGAGAGTTTAACCATTTGCACTCCAAGCAATTTTAATTCCCAAAATCAAATTACACTTTTTAACCTAGAATAGTTTCGTTGTACCTACATGCTTAATTTTCTCTCATGCGTACAAAATATATTTATGCAATTCGTGAAACACTTCAATTTTGACCGATTTCTTAACTGCAGATGTAGTGGTGTGAAATTTGTTTTGAATGGTAGTGTGGCAATTTTTGGTGTCGCCTTAGAGGCGCCATTAGAGCCCTAAGGGTTAACACACTCTTCGGAGTAGGGAAATTAAATCTATTAACCTGATAATTTTATTTTTACGGAAAGAACTAAACATAAATAGAATACTTTAAATAATTTACACTACTTTCATTTAACTGCAGATTATTCGGTTCCACAGTTATGTAAACGTATAAATCATGATCTTTAAAAAAATACAAAAATTTGTTATTTCTTTGTGGACTCTGCACGTTCTTAAAAATGTATTGATACATATTTTTGTAGTATTCTAACAATGCGATTTTACAATTTGTTGTAATGCTAGTCACAACGTACAAGACGAAAAAGTTTCGACAGAAGATTCTGTTTCGATTTGAAAAATTATAAATAAAATTTTTTAATTATAAATAAAATGAGATACGACGTAATTTATGCTTAATTTAGTGTAAACTTTTTATTTATAACTAGTTAGTATTTAATATCTTAAAAAATGCCTATGCTTTGTTCAATTTAAAATTGGCCAGTAATAGAAATTGCGTAACCATTGATCATGAAAGTGGTCTAAGTCCAATTTCCATAGACAGAAAAAATGGCATTACGAAAAAACAATTTCCTGTACACACCACAGGATTATTATGACGTTATAAACCAATGTAGACAACATAATAAATTTATTTTACACGAAATGAAACGAGAGAATTTCGTTTCAACAAAAAATCTACAAAACGCAATTAAAAAACAGATAAGAAGAAACACTAATAGAGAAAAAGTAAATTGGTTACAAATATGTTGGATGAGATTTTGCAACAGTGCACCGTATACTATTATATATAAAACATCAATGGAGGACACAGAATTCAAGACTCTAACTTTATCATTTACATGTCGGGGAAGACCGCCAAAATTTGAAAAAAATCGCCCTGGCGCCTTTGTATCACGATGCCAGGCCTTTTATATACGAAAAATATAAGGATATGTAGCAACTATTACCTTGTATACCTCCTGTGTATCATGAATATTTCAAAACACTGCCACATGAAGAGCATAAATAATTAATAATACCAATATCTTGTGTTAAGTTTAACAATATGTAAATATAATTAACGTTCAAAATAAAAAATACTAATTCTATTTTATTTCTTGTTATTATTTATAAAAAAAATTGGATTAATATGAAATATATTTTTAATGATATTTGTTATTTCAAAATTGAAATTAAATGATATTTACAATTGACTAATTATGAAAGTGGTGTAAGTCCATTTGCAGCCTGGAAATATATATTATTTTAGTTAAATTCGCCTAAAAGAAATTTATATAATCAAATTACATAGTGATAAATTAGTACAAACATTCCCAGACTTCACATAATTAACCTATATTTTTTAATTGTCAGATATGTTAATATTTAATTTTCTTGAAACAGAAGAAAATGGACTTGCACCACTTTCAAAATAAACGGTCCATATAATGATGTATATTTATTGCTCACTACATTTTTATATATATTAGTAGGATATAGTAGCATAAATCGAACAATGTTAAATGAGGATATGAAGCAATGTCTATTTAGAAATGTCTGGTATAAGTGACTTGGGCGAAAAATGGATTAACACTAGAATTACCAAACCAGTCATTTTGACTGGTTCCTAGTTTTTTCTTTCGCAATTATTGAAGTTATAAAAATGATTATATACAAATTTTTTTGGATATGAAGTTTTAATAGATGCAGTTTCGTCATTATTACAAAACAATGTATATCGTTAGATCTACTGTTCAGTAGTTCTGGTGTTAATAAAGTTTCTAAGTTGATAATAGTGGGTAGATAGTAGAGTGATCGTGGATACTATGAAATGGAAAATGAATGGTACTTTACTTCCGTCGAAGTTGGTTGTTACTTCTCTGCTTTGAGATTCATGTTCGCTACTGCATTGATAATGAATTAATCGATATTTGTTTGTTATCATGGCTAATGCATTCCAAGGTTTTGACCTTGTGTTGCACCTGCAATGTATACAACTAGAAATGCAAATTCTTCCTACGTAATCTTCAGTCGTCTGCTCGAATAATAACGACGAATCACTAAATGAAACTGGCAATAACCAGAAAAAGACGTTTATTCTGAACGAAACGTCAACGAAACCGTACTATTAATCATGCGAATACGAATGGACTTTGAGACGAATTTCTGCATCAAACACTATGTTCATATTAGAGAAAACATATTTACATAAAACTTATTTATTAATCTGAGGTCAGCGATTTAACTTACTGGATTGTAAATTGTCACGGTAAAGCAAAACCAAAATTTTATCATGACTACCATGTTCATAGACCACGGATTTACATGCAAAATCAGGAAGTTTTAAATCAACTACAAACAGCAGAAATGAAAGAAAAACGAATTTTTATAAAATTACAATATTTACCAAATCCTCTGTCTTTACAGTTTTGTGTTTCACCTATTCAGTTTTGTCACATGTTCATAGAGTCCGTAGACTACTCATAAATATTTACAAAATAAAAGTATGCTTGAATATTTTATAGTAGAATATGTAATCCATAAATGCTTAATCTTCCTTGCAATGTTCTGTCAACCGTTTAATCTTTTGCACTCAAAGCAATTTTAATTCCAAAATCGAGAAATATTTTTTACATAGAATAATTACATTGTATTGTACATGGTTCATTTCCTTTCGGGCATATAAAATTTATTACTATTATTCGTACATACAACGTTTCAATTTTTGTCGATTTTTTTAAATGCAAACATGGTAATGTAATAGTTGCTTTCAATAATAGTGTAGCAATTTTTAGTGTCGCCTCAGAGGAGCCATTGGAGTGCTAAGGGTTAAAACACGAATTTATATTGGAACACAAAGGACTTCGTATTACAGTTTAGATTTCTTAAAAATAGATAAGAATTCAGTGAATCGAAGAAGGGTGAAGATAATTATTGCGCACTTATCAAAGCAAAACGAAATATACAAATGTATCAAAGTAAAACATTTGTAGTTCGTAAACGCTTAATCCTCCTTCCATTGTTCTGTTAACTGTTTAAACACGAGTTTTTATTGAAACATGAACGATTTCACACTTCATTTTGGTTTTATTAAAAATAGATAAGAATTCAGTGAATCGAAGAAGGGTGAAGATAGTTATTGCACTCTTATCAAAGTAAAACAAATATACGTACAGCTGGTATCCTTCAAAAGGGTAATTTAATAATTTGTTCATCTTTTAAATAGAAATTACAAATCTGGATTTCAAAAATAAAATTCGCTTAACTATTTTTATTCGAAAAACTTATATGCAAATATTATTTCAAGAGTGTACGAAAATTTCGCACTTCACACAATGTATTTTAATTATCTAGGCCAGAATCATTCAGCAGGGAACTTTGTTCAATTTTATCCGGACAAAGTTCGTTAATGGAAAGTTCAACCGGTTCAGTTTACACAGCAGACAGACGAACAATAAATGCAAGTTCATGTTGACGTTAACCTCGTCAATGTCAAAGAATTTCAAAACCGGAAAAAATTCTTTCTTTTTGGTGATTGAGTTGAATCGCGTCAATTGTTTTCAGTATGATGTTGTTTCATCACGGCAATGAAAAAAACAAAATGTTGGACTTTGGAACTTCGTTAATAATGACGTGCTAAGAGGATACAGAATGTCTTTTGTTTTGGGAGTAAACATTAGTTAATACCACTTAGAAGATTCAGTAAATTTTAAATCAGAATAAAAGCATAAATTGATAAAAATAGGCATAAAAGAATTCTTTTTTTAATTATTTATTCTCAATGATATGTTTCGGTGATCGAGTATAAAAATTATTTTTGTCATTATCATTTGAAGGTTTTATACGAGATAAATATCTGTATATGTAAATATTCAAAGTAATAATTTGTGTTATAGCACAAGTTTGTTAACAAGTAAATATATTTATATTCGTGACGTAAATAATCTAATATATAAATATTAGTTTATGATAGTTTACGTGTGGAAAAGATCTATTCATATTTTACTGATTCTATGTATTGTTCCTAGAAAAGGTATTGTAATTAATGTAGAACATCTTTATTTTATACGAAGATCCACAATCTGGTAATGACTCACTACTAGGCAGGAAATATTTACGTCAATGTAGATTAGTCTGAATTGTTATCTACAAAGTAAAACTGACTAGACATTTGTTTGTTTTACTAAAAATTATGAAAAATGGAGTAAAAATTACATTCAAGTCTAAATGGCTCTATTTTATTTATGCCTTGAATATTAATAGTTTACAATTTTCCTTGAAATTATTACAAATCAAAATATAGAACAATCTAAAAATTTCTATTGTCTTTAAGATTTACATAATATCAGAATTAGTAGTTGTCCTCGAAATTGTTAATATTAGATTTTGAGAAAATTAGTTATACTTACAAGGTTCTCTAAAAATGTATTTATAATCATCACTGATGATTTATAATATATTTTCTGTACCGATAAATTGCAGTTGTTTCCAATTTAATTGTTAAACTTCATTCTGCTGTTAGGTATAGAAGTTAAATCAAGTTTCAATTTCAAGAAATTGAAGATATGGCAGTATACTTAAATTCAATCAATGCTTTGCGTTAATATTTTCGTAACAATTCTAATTACGAATGCATACAGTCTATCAACGAGAGATCATTTTTTACTATTCCATCCAAATACAAAAAAACATATTTTACTTTATTAGTTTGTATAAATTCTTCGCTTTTGTTTTCAGTCTACTGTTGACATTATTTCAATGAATAAATAGTAAAACGAAACAAAGACACTTTCAACAGAATATAGAACATTTATATTTTATCAATTTCAATTTAATGAAGTAAAAGCTATCTGGAAGCATTGGAACATTGCGAAAAGACTTTCTGTCCAACTAATATTAATGCCATTCTCGAATCGAGAGAATTATCTGTACACGAACCACTTAATATAAAAATGGTTTAATTAATTATTCATTTGTCTGATTTAACACCGCGTCTCAAGGGTTTAATCTTTATCAGATAAAGTAACTGTAATATTGGATAGTTGGAAAAGTATTAAGAGATTTTTGTCATGTTTGGATTAAATGTTTCTTTTATTCAAGATGAATTTTATTCAAATATATATTGGCCATATTATCTATGATTTATTGTCATTTTTGGGGTAGAAATTTATTCAAATATATATTGGCCATATTATCTATCACCTTTTGCCATTTTTGGGGTAAATTCATAATCCCATTGGAATAGAACTTATGGTTTATCAGCTAAAAACTTGGTCAAGCGATTTTAACACGTTGAATGCCACGGGGGTCACCGGTGACCGGCACCGTTACATCGTTTAAGAACGGTTATTAATAAATTAACAGCATTGAACATTGACGCAGTACTGCCAAAATTAACCAGATTATAGTACGAGGTGAAAACTTTAGTTTTTAGTAACTAACAATTTTGTTCAATAACGCTGATCATTTTTATAAATGAAACAAATGAAACTTGTTCGAAGCATGCAAAATTCGCGTGGCATTCAACGTGTTAACAGTCCTTTTTTGCATCTAGCTTTTTACCATCAAGGTAAATATACGGTGGATGCATCAAAACTTTCCAGCCAAGCTTAAAAATGGTTCGATTCCATTACCTTTCAGCAATGATTCGCAGATGGAAACTCGATCAATCGAATTTTTCTCTGTTAAATCATGAGGGACCCAAACATCGAGCTTCTTTTCGTATCTAACCTTCTGCAAATGATCCAAAACGGTTGAATGGTGAACGTTTAGTTCCTTAGTAATCTCATGACTGCTTATATGTCGATCTCGCTCAACCATTTGCATTATTTCATCGACTTTTTCAGTGATTGGTCGACCAGAGCGAGGCGCATCTTTAATATCGCAATTTCCAGAACGAAAGCGAGCAAAAAATCTACATGCTGTTGCATTTGATAAAGTATCTTATGACCCTAAACACCACCAATCTTTTCCCGGACTTGTGCAGCGTTTTTGCTTTTAAAATTAAAGTAAAATTACAAAACATAACAAATTTTTTCAAAAATCTGAAATGTCACCTCTCAAATGCGCATCAGTATGATGCAATCTGATTGGTGTTGTTCGATATATGATACCAAACAGCATCTAGTGATAAAAATATCTCAATACTTATTCGACTATCCAATACAATTTTATGCTTCGATATTATTACGTCTTATAGAACCATTACTTAAATTCTCGTTGTCCAATGATTGCTTGCACCATTTTTGCCTTACACGACTCGTGCATTACGGCAAAAATCTTTGAAAATTTGAATCATGTTGAAGGATTGTATCAAGCGAAAGACTCGCTTAACACTAAACCTAGCGAGCAGTAAACTCGGATAATGTATATTGTTCTATAAAAGCGAAATGAATTAATTTATTTGGATTTTGTGCAATTTTTATTGCAATGTATGTTGGATTTCTGCGAAGACAATTTTACAACGTCAGTAATTGTAAAATAGAAAATATGGAAAGGGTCATTTGACCCATTATGGTAGGTTTAGTGTTAAGGAAGAAGTATAAATAACTATACAGGGTGAGTAACCAAATGTTTGCACCTCAAATATCTTTGTTGTTTCTAAAGATACGTAAAATATGGTAAGGACAAAGTTGAATGGTACAATGGGGCTGACATGATGCTATAAAGAAATTTTGTTTTTATGTCATTTTTTTAGAGATATCAAGGTCACCTTCACTTTTTTAAATGGAACCACCATTTTTTAAGCACCTACAATGATAGTCCCTTTCATTAGGAATTCAGTGACTATATTATTCCAAGGTCATTCAAGGTCAAGGACAGAAAAACGTATCAAACTAAAATATGGAAGCAGAATACCTGTATTTTACAAATGTTCGAAATGATGGTAGTCTACGTCGATACATTGATGTAAATGAGCTCTGAAGGAACCTTGAACTCTGATAAGTACATCCGAGGTGATATTTGTTTGTTTGAATGATTTTGAACCAATCCACATTGACAAAAGTTAATTCTATTTTGAAAACCATTCCCGCGTAATTCTTGATGGAGCAATATGTGGAACGGATGAAATTTATGTCGGGCCAGAATTCGTATTACGCTACTTTGACTTGCGCCTGCTTCCCGGGAAATTTTTCTCGTACTCGCGTGAGGATTGACAGCTATAGCTGCTAAAATATTAATTTCATTGTCTTCATTGGTCGTTGGGTTCTTTCGTTTGTACTGTTTTGCATGTACACTTCCAGTACTTCGAAACAACCTGTACGTATTAATGAAAATCTGTCTAGAAGGAGTGTTTCGCTCGGGGTACCTTTCTTCATAAAGTAATCGAGCCTGCACTGCATTTTGTTTACATTCACAGTAAATCGTGATCATATCACACTTTTCATTTATTGAATAAGACAGCAGAATCGCATTTGAAAACATACTAATAGTAAATAAGAATGCTGAATAACAGTAACATTGAAGGACTTTAGTATGTTTACTTTAACTACGACCATAGTATGTTTACTATTTACTACAACTCTCAACCGTGATAAACGTATTCTGCTTTTATATTCTAAATCTTATACATTTTTTCTGCCTTTGACCTTGAATGACCTTGGAATAATATAGTCACTGAATTCCTAATGAAAGGGACCATTCCATTTAAAGAAAGTTAAGGTGACCTTGATATCTCTAAAAAAAAATGACATAAAAACAAAATTTTTTATAGCATCGTATAAGCCCCATTGTACTATTTAACTTTGTTCTTACCATATTTTACGCATCTTTAGAAACAACAAAGATATTTGAGGTGCGAACGTTTCGTGACTCACCCTGTATATTTAAAGGAAGGAAACGGTGGAAGAATATGTACAAGACGGACCTACGTTACGGACTGCTTAGAATTTCAGCACTCAGTTGCACTACGTACATTTATACCTGGTCAGGCACGAGTACTCGCAGGTATACCTAAAAAGAGCCCTTAATAAATATGCTTGTCAGAGAAGGCATCGGTTATTTCGGAGGTGTAGAGTTTTCTCCAAATGCAGGGTTTCTCAAGTGCATTTCCTCAACGATTGGAAATGTTATTTCTGTAAAATAATGTAAAATTGTAGCTTTGCTAGTACCGTAGATACAGCGTTGACAGTGGACTTCGTAAATAACAGTTTCCTCAACAAACAGACGAGATGGTAATCATAAAATGACAGATGCTTCGCAAATGATTAAAAATTCGAACAATTTCGATCGACCCTTGGCCGAAATATGTGTTCTGCATCGTGATCAGCATGTCTCGAAGAAGCATTTCCGCTTAGGTTTCGCGTACGCGCACGTAATCGTGGACGACGCGTGTGCACGAGTGTGACGTGTCTTTTGTTTTTGCGTGACACTGTTGACATACGAAACATGTGTAAAAGAGCATGGCATAGCACGGTCGTTTGATAAGCGCATACGCAGCCGACCAATCGGTCTTCTCTTTCCGGCGCACACCCACTTGTTGCGCAAGAATAACGTCGTTCACATCGTCGTCGACAGTTCCCCGTGACGGAGTAGGGGCGAATACAAATGAACGGTAATCGATCCGAAGTAAACAATTTAATTGCGAACGTCGTGTTTTTACTTCCCCTCTAACAGCTATCTTATTAACGATCGTTCAAGCGAGCCGCCCGCGGTTCTACCAGGATACAATGATGTGAATACGTAATTAGAAATTCAAGGAATCTCTCTCTTTAACGCCTTCGTGAGAAACATCCTCGACGATACTGTTTTTTCCTTGTAACACTTTTTCTTAGCGTGTGTGCAACGTTTCCTTCGGTGTACACTCGTTCTCCTGTTTTCTGTTAACAGTTTGCCGATTATTTAACACCTTACACCGCCAGATAAGCACACCAGGAATCTCAAAGATTATTTGACGCGTCGACTGTCAAATATGAACTGTCGAAGTACCTTAAAGCGTTTACTGAAAAATGTGAATGCTAAAGATATTTCACGGATTATTTAACACTTTGACAGCTGTAGATGAACATTAACGAATTTTACAGATTATTTAACACCTTATACCACCTAATACGTACCAGGAATCTTAAAGATTATTTAACGCGTCGACTGTCAAATATGGACGCCGAAGAACCTTATAGATTACTTAAAACGTTTATTGAAAAATGTGAACGTTAACGATATTTCACGCATTATTTATCACTTTGATAGCCAATACGAACGTTAACGAATTTTACGAATCATTTGACAACTTACATCGCCAAATAAGCACACCAGGAATTTCAAAGATTATTTAACGCATTGGCTGACAAATATGGATGCCGGAGAACCTTACAGGTTATTTAACACGTTTAGTGAAAAATATGAACGCTAAAATTATCTCACGGATTATTTAATACTTTGATAGCCGAAGACGAACACTATAGAATTTCACAGGTTATTTAACACGTTTACTGAAAAATATGAACGCTAAAGTATCTCACAGATTATTTAACAATTTGACAGCCAATACGAACGTTAATGATTTTACAGGGTATTTAACACGTTTCCTGAAAGATATTAACGCTAAAGAATCTCGCGGGTTATTCAAGACTTTGGCACGAACATTAAAGCATTTTACAAATTATTTAACATGTTGACTGAAAGTTTCGTTTTACATATTTCACATGTTCTGGTTTATTAGTCTCTTTGTTTTTTTCAAATATTGAGTCTTGCAAATAATGGCATCAATAGCCAAAACGTACAAATGCAATTTTGATCAACCTATGAATGTATAAATATTTGAAACCTTTGGCATTATAATAATATTAACGAAAATGATTCTATTCGAAGTATAGAACAATAATTTCTATACTTTGTCAGAAAATAGTTCCATCCATGTGTGATTATAAATTAGTAGGCAAAGTAGTTACACTTTGCTTTATATTTTACATTTCGTTTAATTCGTCATAGTATGTCGCTTTAAACCTTGATTGCTTTTTTGTTGTTTATCTAATTCGAGATCACAGAGGAACGAACTCTCGATCGCACTCCGAAAGAGAGTTTATGCTAGTAGTGTCTCATTATGCACGTCACATGAGATTCTGCTGATTCGTATTCGACTAACAATGCAATTACTTTAACTGTGGGTCGTGATCGACCTAAGTGACAAATCGCGTCAGTGTAAATAGATTCTAGAAAAGTGAAGAAAGCTCTCTTCTTGTTTCAACATTTTTTTTAACTAAACAGCTTCCTTAGAAGACGGAATTGAACTTTTATAAACATATTATTTGGAAGTAGGCGACGAATAAAAATTATTTTATAATTACTATTACGTACTACAACTTGTATATTCATCAATGCAACCGCTTGCTGTATTTATTCATTTATGTCAAATATAAATAATTTTATGTACTGGAGAATGAGTCACTTTTGTACATTTTCCCTTCTCTTTATCGTACATCGGTGACTTTTTATTAATTTTTAACACGTTCCGTGCCGCATGGGGCGTATACGACCCACGCTGAACTTTCCGTTTAGGCCGCTTGCAGTTCTAATTGGAAAGCGAAGAATTTTTAAAAAATTTATTGTAGACTCAAATATAGACACCTTAACCCTCTATGGGCCCAATATTTGTTTTTAATTAAAAAAAATTGGGGGAACGAAAAATCAGAGATTATAAACCTATATATGCAAATGAAAAAAAATTTTTCCGTTTAAACAATTTTATTGCAATAAATTCACTATGTGACTTTCAGGTAACAACGGCCTATAAATTTTGCACTCCTGTGCATAAAAGCTTAAGTGTCAAATTCCATAAAACATTTTGCAGTTGACTTTAAATATTTTATTTTTTTAATTTCTTTGTTGGATCACATTGCAGTGCATACATATTGGTATAGTCAACTATATTGCTTATAATTTCCTTGTCAAATAGTTTTCGAAAATAGGTCACAGGAGAATGGGGTGCTTCGGGGACATTAGGGCAATCTCCTTTCCAAGGGCGATAACAACTATTATTATTCGTCTGGGATAGTGGTTACCAAACAATTCTTTGTATTCCTGCATCTTACTCATCTGACGAGGATTGAGTACTAAATTCTTCGTCACTGTCAATAACATTTATCCGTCGTCGGGGAAATACTATTCCATCTTCATCGGACTCGGAATCTAATAAGGAATCATCGGATCTATTACCGTTAATGCGTCTAATTCTAATTTATTTGTATCTGATTTTGTATTCATATTTTGGGTATATGATGTATAAATCTGAAAACAGGAGAAAGCACAAGCTTTATCCTAAATGTACCGAAATCTGCCATAATAGCCCACTGTAATCTCAAAGTTACAAAACTGTATCATAAAAAAACAGTAACAAATTGAAAATTGAAAAGCAAACAAATAGGTTGTTATTGATATACGAACCCAGAGCTATTATGTGCACTATTTTTAGTTTGGTAATCACTGACAAAAGCACAAATAAGTAGACATTTTGCACAGCATTTATTTTGCTATTTCAGGTTGATGAGCCTAGCAACGGTCATAAATATTAATATTGGTTGTCCTGGCAACGTTATAGAATTAAGATTTATGCGCCATCTCATGAAAAAAGCTATAATTATTTGGTAAAATTCTTTTGGTAATTCTAATTCATCCCCCTTACTCTACCAACTTGTTCCTTTTATATTACCACCTTGGTCCATCTTCTAACAATCAACTTAAAAAGAAACAATATGTATTTGACACAGTACTATGTCTTGTTCACACGTGGCAATAATTATAACAGAAGAAATACTAGTTGAAATGGTAATTCTAATTCATCTCCCTTATTCTTTCAACTTGTTCCTTTTAGATTACCATTTTGGTCCATCTTCTAATAATCAACTTAAAAAAGGAAAAATGTGTATTTGACACAGTACTGTGCCTTGTTCACACGTTGAAATAATTGTAACAGAAGAAATATTAAAGTTGAAATGGTAATTCTAATTCATTCCCCTTATTCTTCCAACTTGTTCCTTTTAGATTACCATCTTGGTCCATCTTCTAACAATCAACTTAAAAAAGGAACATTGCGTATTTGACACAGTAATATGTCTCGTTCACACGTTAAAATAGTTGTAACACAAGAAGTATTTGTTGAAATGATAATTCTAATTCATCCCCCTTATTCTTTCAACTTGTTCTGCACTGACAAAAGCACAAATAATATCAATTGGATCAAATGGTTTCGCTTATTTTTACTGCAGACATTTTGCACAGCATTTATTTTGCTATTTCAGGTTGATGAGCCTAGCAACGGTCATAAATATTAATATTGGTTGTCCTGGCAACGTTATAGAATTAAGATTTATGCGCCATCTCATGAAAAAAGCTATAATTATTTGGTAAAATGTCGATAAATTAAAATGTGACTTGAAAGTTACACGGGCCCATAGAGGGTTAATATCATGTATACTGCATTTCTTATAACGTCAGGCGTTCACGCACCCCACAGCATAGCGATCATTTATTTTCGACTGCCTTCTTCGAAACAGTAGAGATTTTATTACTTATTTAACCCTTTGGCATACAATGACATCTGTTAGACGTCATTCATTGCATGTACTTAGCAATTGTTTAGCAATGTAGTTAGCAATTGTTTTAAATTAATAGGGATGCCAACTTATAATTTTTAAAGTATTCTTTTATTGTATAGTATTAACACTTTGAAATATATCATTTCGGCGTGGCAGTCGAAGTGTTAAAAAGGTTTTATTCGCTTATCTTTTGAGATACAATTTTCTTCCTTTATAAATTGAATGGCTTTTATGTGCACGGAATAATTAATAAAATAAATTCCACATTACTGGAATGAGCATTATATATGATAAGGTACTATAAACATAAATGATCACAGGTTTAGATATCCAATAAAAATTTCTGGACAGATAGAACTATTTTAAAAAATTTGTGATAATTATTTATTGCACTGAAAAGTAATCTTAAATTTTATGTTGTACAGTGATATATCAAATTTACGGAGATATATTAAAAAGTTCTATTTTCAAAGTTGAGCAGTCGACTCTGTCAAATGTGAAACCAATTAAAACTAGACTCCGTCTTCGATTGACATATTAGGAGACAGTTATCTATTCTATTGCACATTATATCATGAATTTTGTTATCACTTTTATTGTGTCTCGCATTATTGACCTGAAATGTGATCCACGTAATAAATCAAATAGTAAACTCGATATTATCGAATAACGATCTTCAAACTAAAGTTCATAAAGTAGATTCTAATTAAATGTTGCGAATGTACTTCCACGAACCATTCATTTTTCCAAAGTAGTTAATCGCACAGCTCAATAATTTGAAATCAGAATTAGAATAGAAATGTGAACAAGAAATGCTTTAAGCACTATTTGTCATACAGAATGGTATAATTTATTTTATTTGTTTATAGCGAAAATAATAACACAGTAATCCTTGTCGATCGTAGCCTCGTTCCGCGTACGAAATCTAAGTTTGTTGCACTTTTAGCTATCTTTGCTTTATATATTTATTTATATTTATATATTTATTTATATTTA
>CM052091.1:4120263-4133754 GCA_028453745.1 Agapostemon virescens | reverse complement strand
ACACGTTTTTAAAATAAAGAATATTTAATAAATACATTTATCAAACGTATTTTTATAAATATTTATTTCATATAAATAAATACGTTTTAAAAATAAAATATTTGTACATTTAAGGGGTGATAGTCGAATAGAAAGTGACTATTCTTTAAATTCATTTTAAAGAGTTAAGAATAACGTGAAAGTATTTCTTAAATTCTTTTATCTTTAACGGATTTTATTTCACTTGAATGCCGTTGCCATAAATGCATAAAATCTACAGTATATTTGTCCACAGTCGGCTGTGTAGACCCAAGCGTTCACCTTGGAAATTGAATTTTTATGACTGCTTGAAAATTCATTTCTTATGACCGTTTAGAAATTCATTTGCTCGTGAAATGCCATCACTACTCAATAAAGTTTTATGAATATGACAAGGGATTGACAATTACAAGTACTAGGTGCCATAACACGTTTTCGATCGCCGTAGAAAAGAACAAGCACTTTGACTAGGTAATGATAGATTTGTATTCTAGTCTATGTGAGTTTTTCTAGTACAGACTCGTTGATTTCGATCATGTTGTACTTCGGTAGCCACACTCTTGGAGAAGTCCGTTTCGTTGAAGGGAACGTTGAAACAAATCGCTAAATACTGTTATAGAGTATCCTTAAGTTTTTATCTGGACGAATTTACAAAACAAAAACAAGTAATTGTACACTAGTATTTTCTTCGCTTGCAATAATTATAAATAAAAAAAAACACGCCGTGTTGTCTGTTCTGCGGTGTTAACCCTTTACAGTCAAAGCAATTTTAATTCTAAAATCAGGACATCTTTTGACCTAGCATAATTCCGTTGTACATGGTTCATTTCCCTTCGTGCTATAGAAAGTTTATTGCTATTGCTCGTGCGTGCGACACTTCAATTAACAATTTTTAAATTATTAATTGCAAATACAGTTATGTAAAAGTTCTTTCAAATAATAGTATTGCAATTTTTAGTGTCTGCTCAGAAGCGCCATTGGAGTGCTAAGGGTTAACTTTGTTTAAAACCTTCAACACGGGTCCGACTCTTTATAATATGATAATCTAAACCACCTCAGTTCCAATTAATTGTAGTAGTTGGCGTTATACTGATTTCGTGGTCAACATAAAATATCAGACAGACTGCTACGAAGCGCACTTCGGTTACAATGTTCAAATTAACATATCTAGTACATACCATTACTGGTACGTGCAACTCTTCAGTATTACCGATTTCTTAGATGCAAACACAGTAATGTAAAAGTAGCTTAGAATAATAGAATGGCATATTTTAGTGTCGCCTGGGAGTTCTAAGGGTTTAGCTATTATATAAAAGCTGATGATTAACCGTTAGGGTATTGTGGGCGTCTATAGGTGCTTAGAAATTTTGCGTTTGAGACACTGAGAGCGACAATGGGATACCATTATGGTCGTCTGAGACTGAGAGCGCCTATAGGTGTTTATTCCATTGTGGTCGCCTGAGACTGAGGGCGCTTAAAGACCCTTGACGCAGTTTTATTAATATAAATACGTATATAATTTTGTATTAATAAATAATAAATATGTAAATTACATTTACATTTAATGAAACAAGTTTTACACAAATACCGCTCAGGTAGAGTAAATGATTGTAAATTAAAAGATGGAAATCCTAATAATCAGGCTTTTCGCTTGACTCAAAGGCATTTTCCGTTTTCATGCGTAAAAAATACAGCAATTTGAAATAAGTCAAAAAGCAAATGTGTATTGTGTCGAAAACATAACAAAAGAAATGAGACACATTACGAATGTAAGAAACGTGATGTAGGATTATATATTTATGCATGTATCGAATTATATTACACTTTGCTAGATTATTATATATATTTTCAAAAAAGCTTTTCATTAATGTTAAATTTTTCATATTTATAGTAGCAATTCGGTTCAGAGTACAAAGAAATAAATAATATTGTTTTAATCTAGTGAAATTCAGTTGTTTGATTATTGAAATATTTTTTCACAAATATGTCGTATGTCGTAACTTTGTAACTGCGTAGTCAAAGGGTTAAAGTACAAGATTAAAAGGGCTATATAACATGTTTAAGTGACCTCGTTGATTGAAATCGTTTCAATAGCCTTTCAGTTATTTTCTTGTTGCAAAGTTAAGCTATTGTGATGAAAATTGTAATATCGAATGTATGTTGAAGAATTATAAACAATTAGTAGTATACTGAATTCCTGAAAATAAGATTCATTATTAGAAAATCATTGAAACTTAATTTTTTATCGTCTTTCCGTGTCTACGTGTGGAAATATGTTTGCTATTATACGTATGAAAGCAAATTTGTTAACAACCATGTCGAGAGACTTGTTAAACTCTTTTAATCAACTCTATTGTCCGACTTATTCCAATTGCACACTTGTTTGTACATGGCTGAACGTATCTGTGTATACCAATTATTATCTTTTAAGCATTATTCACGTAATTGCAACACGTGTATATTTTTTCACCGCAACACTATATCAAACCTGATACATGATTAACTCTTTAGCAGTACAATTTATTATTAAAGCGTATATCTATGTATGTCGCAAAAATTTATAAATACTTTATCGACGGCACTATGTAATTCTTCAAATTGCAATTTATCAATGTTGGGTTTGTCATGTTTATCTTGTTGATGAATGAAAATAATCTAAGATGTGTGAAATTTATATTACAATTAATAAATATAAATTATAATACAAACACACATATGGACCGTTTATTGCAAGTCCATTTTCTTCTGTTTCGAGAAAATTAAATGTTAGCAGATCTGACAATTAAAAAATATAGGTTAATTATGTGAAGTCTGGGAATGTTTGTACTAATTTATCAATATGTAATTTGATTATATAAATTTCTTTTAGGCGAATTTAACTAAAATAATATATATTTCCAGGCTGCAAATGGACTTACTCCACTTTCATAATTAGTCAATTGTAAATATCATTTAATTTCAATTTTGAAATAACAAATATCACTTAAAACATATTTCATATTAATCCAATTTTGTTTATAAATAATAATAAGAAATAAAATAGAATTAGTATTTTTTATTTTGAACGTTAATTATATTTATATATTGTTAAACTTAACACAAGATATTGGTATTATTAATTATTTATACTCTTCATGTGGCAGCGTTTTGAAATATTCATGATGCACAGGAGGTATATAAGGTAATAGCTGGTGCATATCCTTATATTTTTCGTATGTAATAGTCCTGGCATCGTGATACAAAGGCGCCAGGGCGATTTTTTCAAATTTTGGCGGTCTTTCCCGACATGTAGATGATAAATTTAGTCTTAAATTCTGTGTTCTCCATTGATGTTTTATATAAAATAGTATACGGTGCACTTTTGCAAAATCTAATCCAACATATTTGCAACCAATTTACTTTTTCTCCATTAGTGTTTTTTCTTATCTGTTTTTTAATTGCGTTTTGTAGATTTTTTGTTGAAACGAAATTCTCTCGTATCATTTCGTGTAAAATAAATTTATTATGTTGTTTACATTGGTTTATAACGTAATAATAATGATGTGGTGTGTACAGAAAATTCGTTTTTCGTAATGCCATTTTTTCTGTCTATGGAAATTGGACTTACACCACTTTCATAATCAATGGTTACACAATTTCTATTACCGGCCAATTTTAAATTGAACATAGCATAGGCATTTTTTAAGATATTAAATACTAACTAGTTATAAACAAAAAGTTTACACTAAATTAAGCATAAATTACGTCATATCTCATTTTTTTAAAAAAGGATTTACACCACTTTCAAAATAAACGGTCCATATACATATAGACAAATTATATTATAATTTATTTACGCATTTATACATTTATTAACACAAGTACCACCGAGTAATAAATCCAATCGATGCATATTGCTTTGTAATAATGACAAAATTGCTTCCAGTCAGATCTCGTACAATTTTTATCGTAATGTCTGTTTCAATGAAGAAATTCATTCGAAACTTTCTCGTGAAAATGTTTTTATAATTTCAATAATTGTAAACGAAAAAATCAGCAATTCAAACCAGTCATTTTGACTAGTTCGGTAGTTTTAGTGTTAATTTATTCATGACAATATATCACACAAATTATAATAATTAAATAATTTATTGGTAATATAGCTGTAACTGCAAGTACAAAATCAATTTATATATTTCTAAAAGATAAAATTTTTTTATTAACATTGAACACAGTGAAATGATAGTGTTTATTGCATAATGAAATAACTGATGCATTTAAGTCACTTGCCAATCTTGTACAATAATAAAAGGATAGATTGTTAAATAAAGATAACCACGTTAATCTCAGAGGATTCGGTAGTACATACCACATGTTTAAAAGTGATGATAAAAAAATGTAATTGACAAACAAACGATATGCATTATCAGCTCTCTAATGCACGTGATAACAGATCACCTCATTCAAATTGAAGGATCCGGTATAGTTGCCTCACGATTCGATAAATTCCATGCAAATAAACCTGTACTCGAAGAATTTGATGAAATGTTCTTCGAATTGATAGAGATTCAATACAAATCTTTCCATGGCACTTTCGAGAAAGTGTACAAAACGAATTACTGGTACTCAGAACTTTGCAAGATTTGCTCGAGTTCAAAATCATTTACACCGAGTCTATTGAATTTGGAATGATTGATATCAGACCTTCTCAATCGGATTGACTTTTATCAAGTTTATTGGATCTGGAATGATGAACGTTTGGTCTCTTTTGTTACGAGTGATTCGAATCGGATCTATTGAACCTGAGATGACTTGTACTGACTCCATTGAGTCTAGAATAGTATGTTTTTTTGCGTCTGGCGTAGTATGTAATCGCATCTAGCGAGATTGGAATAGTTTCGTTCTAGTTTCCCGAGTTCAGCTTGAGTCCGTGACTCGTCTTTTGTGTCGGGCATGATTCATATCGGATCTCTTAAGAATTTATGTGAGAATTCTATACGTCAGGTATTCTGCATTACTATCTAGTAATAATCTTCAATATATCTCTGGTATAATATTGGATAGTCGGAAAAGTATTGAGAGATTTTTGTCGTTTTTTGATTAAATGTTTCTTTTATTCAAAATGAATTTTCTTCAAATATTTATTGGCCATTTGTTATCTATGATCTTTTGCCATTTTTGGAGTAGAGCCATAATCCCATCGAAATAGAACTTCTGTAGTTAATCGGCTAAAAACTTGGCCAAGTGATTTTCACAGTCCTGTTTTGAATCTGACTTTTTACCATCAAGGTAGGTTTGCAGAGATCGAAACAAACGATTTTCTGATCGTGCAAAGTCTGGGCGATACGGTGGATGCATCAAAACTCCCCAGCTAACACAACACCTTTTCTGTTGACCAATTCTGGTCTATTTTTTAATCGATTGTTGTAACCTGGTTAATTGTTGAGAGTAAAAATTTGAATCAATCGTTTGACCAGGAATAGCACTTCATGATGGACAATTCCCATTCAATCCCACCAAACACACAGCATCATGTTTCTTAGCGTCAATCCTAGTTTTGCCACCGTTTTGTAATGATTCAGCAGCCTTTGTCGACGATCTTTTTCGCTCATTGTTGTCGTATGTGACCCATTTTAGGATCGAAAATGGGCCAAGAACTGGTTTTTCGAATTTTCTCAAGAACTACCACTACAAATGAGACATGGGGTTGAAACTTGGCAGATGGAGGTATTTTTGGGTAGGCAAACCCGGCCATAGCCTTTTTTCCCAGGCTTGTGCAGCGTTTTGTCCTTTTTCGCAGTAAAATTGCAATGCATAGTGAATTCTTTCAGAAATTTCACTCATTTTCACACTAATATTATTTTTGACACGATTCACGAAATACAAAACTGTCTGCATGAAAATTGTAGACTAAAATGTCACCTCTCAAATGGGCGTCAGTATGACGCAATCTGATTAGTGTTGACACCAAACACCATCTGTTGACAAAATCTCTTAATTCTTTTTCGACTATCTAATATTTGATATTGTAATTCATTTTTCACACACTTTCGCGCATCGTCAAAGATAAAAACATTCCTATTTTAATAAAGGATGCTTAACTGATGTTTAATCATGAGAATAGTTATTTCGTTTTTACTTTTAAATAATTACTACACCAAATTCAATTTTTACAGAATAAATATGTTCTGAAAAAATACATGTAAAATGATTTATGAAAAATATATACTGAATCTATAAAAAGATAAGAGATTCCTGATAACACATTTCGGTATATCGCAACTTTTATACACTAAATTCAATTTGTGCGAATAGTAAACCGTATATAGACGTAATAAATGAACGATGATACAAAATGAATATGACTGAACGTATGATGGAATGGATGTTACAATAATAATATAATAATGTAGATTTTTTTATGTTTTCTTTAGTTATCGTAAAATTCTAAAAAGCGATCAATACTAACAAGGGAACATATTCAGATGCGAAAATTCGATTTTGATGAAACTTATGGGGGCTTATAGCTTTATTGTTTAAACAAAAAACTTTTGTTAAACTTTTCTTGCGCGACTACATTTCTCATTGAAAAACACACAATGTAAGAAAAAATTCAAATTTTTCGACCTCTGGTTTCCGAGATATCTCAAAAGTACCCCAACTTTGAAAGCTGTTTTCACCCCTTAAAAGTGAATGGTTGCCGATAAAAAACACGTGTCAAATATTTTTCAAAGAGCTATAAGCTCCCATAAGTTTCATCAAAATCGTGTGATCTCTAATTTTGACAAAAACCGCACGACTTTAGGAGGAATTTATAAATCAGATTGAGAATGTACTTCCGTACTTAAACTGAACATAAAAGATAGTAGTTTATTATAGAAGCACTTAGGTTCAAAGAGAACAACGAGTTACAGATGGCAAAATCATTAGGAATTCAATTGTCGATTTAAACAATATTGATTATGAAGTAAGGCTACGAAGGTTCAAATAGAAGTTCGAAATCATTTCGAAAAATCGACTAATTTCAAATTGACAGAAGAATAAAAGCTGAAAGCCATTGTATTTGCGTTAATACAAAATTCAAAGCAATTTGCTCCAATAACGTTGCTCCAACGTTTTGTTCTTAGAAAAAGGTACATGGTATTACAGGATGTTGTAAAAAGGAGTAGATTTGACATGTTCAGAGATAATTATTTACAAATTCTGTATAGAAAATCTTCGAATACATTTGTTCATACATCTCGAAAATGTTACCTTCTATTGGGAGTACAAATGAGTTTCAGCCGTTTGAAATCAGATAGCGCAACCGTAAGTTATGGCAGCTCGTGTCAGATGTAAGATAAGCTCATATCGTAAAGTTGCACATCGGTTAACAACACAACCTCGAAATATTAGCGATTATCTATCAGCGTCGTGTATTTTTTTCGTGCGAAAATGTCGAGTATTGATCCGAATAAACGTCATATGCGGGAAGTTCTGATTTTCTTCTTTAATTTGAAGAAATCTGCAGCTGAGGCGAATCGATTGCTTGTAAAAGCATATGGTAAGGCTGCATCAAGTGAAATTAGTTATCGCGAGTGGTTTCAAAAGTTTAAGAACGGTGAATTTGATGTCGAAGACAAAGAACGTAGTGGAAGGCTGAAAGTCTACGAAGACGCGGAATTGGAAGCATCATTAAATGAAGTATTCGTGCCAAACGCAAAAAGAACTTGCACTTGCATTACCAGTGACTCGACAAGCGATTTCACCTCGTTTAAAATCATTGGGAATGATTCAAAAGCAAGGAAATTGAGTTTCGTATGAATTGACGCCAATGAAATTCTGCTAGTTTGGCATTGGTCTAAACCTACTTGGAAACATTTTGTTGCGACGGCAACATCGAAAATTATACGTGCCTAACCCTGTCCTCGGAAATTTAAAATACAAAAACGAAAAGCAGGCAAAAAATTACTAAATAAAGAAGAAACGGAAACCAGAAAACCCTGTAATAAATCACGATTATTCCTCATTGACCGTTTCCCACACCTTCAGGCATACACTTTCCATCATTCCTATAACCAATTAAAAAACACTACATTCCTCCGCCTCAAACTACCCTCGACCAATCACGACAAATCCGAGGTGACGACGGACAGAATGCAACAAGACTCGGACAGAAATCGCGAGCAAACAAGAACGGGTATATACTCCGCGACAAAAAGATGGCACACCCGTAAAATATTGCTATTTCTGAAAACTGTGATGAAATTTAATGTTTCTTTCCGTATATGTACTTCGGTGGAGCTTCAAGGCTACTTACACCGGCGGATTTAAGCGCAGGTTACAGATTCTAGTCTAAATGTAAAAATAGGGGATCACCGACGCGACAAAATGATGGCACAGTCTTAAAATTCTTTCTCTACAGTTGACACTAGACCGTCAGACTGTTTGTATCGTATACTGTGTGATTGTGCATTAAATATTTTGTATGTTTCTTATTATCTTGTATTGAAATTACACTATGGGTAGTGGAAAATCATTATCGGATGCTGAAATAAAAACGATTTTGATATTGTATAAAGAGAATTACTCTGTTTCGAAAATTGCACGTATTATACATCAGAGCAGAAAAGTAGTTTATAATTTATTAAAAAATCCCAAAACATACGGTACAAAAAAGAGTTCCATTCGACCGAAAGCAATAAGCAATCGCGGAAAACGTGCAATTTTAAAAGAAGCTTCGAATTCTTAGAGAACAGCACGAGAAATTGCTAAAGCAGCTGGCGTACATACAAATATGTATACGAAATGTACAAAGGATAATAAAAGAATGTCCGCACTTAGTTCGAATGAATTTGAGAAAAAAACCACCATTAACCGTTCAGCATAAATCAGAGCGTCTGAAATTTGCACAAGAACATATACATTGGAGAAAGAAGTGGCGTCGTGTTATTTTTAGTGACGAAAAAAGGTTTAATCTAGATGGGCCGGATGGTTTCGCACACTATTTTCACGACCTGCGGAAAGAACAAAGGATATTAAGCCGCAGACACATGAGTGGCGGAGGAGTAATGCTTTGGGCCGGAATTGGGTATCGAGGAGTTGCTGAGATAAAGTTTATAAAGAAAACTATGAATAGCAAAATTTATATAGATTTAATAGACCAGCAATTATCTAAATTCGGACAGACAATTTCCGGGGAAAATTTTATATTTCAACAGGATAATGCAAGTGTGCATACTGCAAAATGCGTTAAGCAATACATTGAACAAAATAAAATTAGTGTTTTAATGTGGCCAGCGAGATCGCCAGATCTCAACATCATTGAAAATTGTTGGGCACAACTAGCAAGGCATGTTTACAAAGAAGACAATTCCAAAGCCTTGCAGAATTAAAAACATGCATAGAAGAAACATGAACAAAAATACGGCCAAAATATATTAAAAAACTATATAAGTCACTTCTGAAACGTATGTTGTTTGTTCTGGAAACTAAGGGAGGTCACACAAAGTATTAAACATAATGTTATATATTTTATGTACGTATATCACGTATTTTTTTGTACATATACCATCATTTTGTCGCACCGATTTTTTGTTATTTTTTGTTTCCATAAACAGACGGACATTTTCTTTCATTTTATTGTTTGTAACGTAGTTTATTTTGTAATAAAAATGTAAAAGTACCAAGAAAGAATAGATTTATTATGTCTAAATGATGAAAACATTGAATTTTCGTAGTGTGCCATCTTTTTGTCGCGGAGTGTAACAGAAGTCGCGAACAGGTAAAGGAATAAGTACTACAGAAAATGCGAACCGATAGAAACATAGAAGTTACAACACAGAAATCGCGAACATTCCGAAGTTAAAAATAAAGAAATCGTATAGTTATTACGCGACCCAGGTGCTCAGCTGCATTCCTTGCATGTTGAGAACACATTTAATTGGAAAGTATTACGTCACCCGTCGTATTCAGCAGACATTTCTCCTTCTGATTACTATTTGTTTCGATCGATGACGATCTGAGTTCGTCTGAGCAGTACTTCATATCATATGAAAATACCAAAATTGGGTCGATTCATGAATAGCGTGACGCGAATGTTGCCAGAAAGATGGCAAAAAGTAGTGGTCAGCGATGGAGAATACTTTGAATAAAACATAAGGTACCGTTTTTTTGCAATAAATGCCCAATTTAAGATGAAAACGGCGGAGACTTGTTTGTACTCCCTATACTATACTATTTCAGTATACCAACGATGATATTCCAACAATGTTAAATCAACAATGGTACCTACAACTCTAAACCACAAACACGAGTACGGTATAACAAAAAAGAGCAAGACAACGAGCTCAAAGCAAACTCAAATCTAAGTAAATGTGGACGCGGCTATATGTGCTTAAGAAAAAGGGGACCGTGACACCCCCGTACTTACTAACTACCCCGTATTTATTAGCGTGCGCTTCAGAGACCTCCAATAAGAGTATCAATTTTAATAGTTTAATCATTCCAACTGAAGCAGAAATAACGCTTTTAGATGAATAATATAGGAATTAATAGAATAGGAATAAAAATCTTACATTCTAATATACATTATCGACACTTATTCTAAGTGTGAAGCTATTAGCTCGATATTATTCACTACTTCCAAGACTATAACTCGTAGAGTCATAATATCTTATAAGTAGCGAATAATACCGATTGCCCAGGTCTCACCACGAGGAGGTTGCTTCACAAGAGACCCGAAAGCGAGTCAGAAGGAAGTCGGGATTCCTTCTGGCTCCCTTTCTTACAACGACGTCTTATAATCTTATTAACTAAGTTTCGCAGATACGTCGAGTAATTATTACGGGGCAAAAGGGGTGAATCGGAGAAGAAGTCTCCGATCCACAAGGGACCAAAGGCGAATCAGGCAGAAGGCTCTGATTCTTTCAAAATGAGAAACAATTGCGAATCAGAGCAGAGGGCTCTGGTCCGAGGGTGACGCGACGCTTACAATGCTCGCAAGTCTTAAACAGACCAGGGTCAGCAACCGGCGATCCGTCACGGAGACCGATGGCCAAGAAGAAACGTCCAAACGTGAAAAACCCCCGCCCCGACTACCTGACGTGAACACGAATGCCACGTCTTGGGTAGGATTACAAAGTTAGGAATTTTACACGAATGAACAAGTCCCTCGGACATCCCTCTCAATGACTTAGCGCCAGCACCAACATTGAACGGTTCAAGACATGCAAGCAAGGCCGACACAACAAAGTATGTATCGGAGGAAAAATACGAGCAGAACAAAAATCAAGTTAAAGCAATAATTACTCGACATATTTGCAACTATGTCTTACAATTTTATCGATTAACGCACGCAAACCGAGAACTTATTTCTAGGTAACTTAAATTATAACGAATTTAAAGCTACACTGTAGTCTTCGTTCGATGAACTTCTTTCTTCTTTCTTCTCTCTTCGTTCTTCGTGAATAAATCAATTCGGTTAGACGCAACGCGTCGAAGCGATCGAAAGGATGTTACAAGTAACAATGTTATAACCAACGATGTTAAAACCATCGATGCGAAATTCAAAATATTAAAACCGTAGATGCCAAATCGAAAGACATTAAAACCACAGATGTCAAATTCAAAACCGAAAATCGGTGGAAGAACAATTTTCATGAAGAATTATAAATGTTGTAGAACCGGAGAATTCAATGTTTCGTAATTGAACAGATCTGGATAAAGTACTACAAAAATGGCATACTAAACCTAAGTGTGAAGCTATTAGCTCGATATTATTCGCTAGGTAGAAGTAGCGAATAATACCGATTGCCCAGGTCTCACCACGAGGAGGTTGCTTCACAAGAGACCCGAAAGGGAGTCAGAAGGAAGTCGGTATTCCTTTTGGCTCCCTTTCTTACAACGACGTCTTATAAACTAAGTATCGCAGATGTGTCGACTAATTATTACGGAGAAAAAGTTGTGAATCGGAGAAGAAGTCTTCGATTCACAAGGGACCAAGAGCGAATCAGGCGGAAGGCTCTGATTCTTTCAAAGAGAGAAACAAGAGCGAACCAGAGCAGAAGGCTAGGTTCGAAGGGTGACACGACGCGTACAATGCTTGCAAGTCCTAAACAGACCAGTGTCAGCACCGGTGTTCCATTATAGAGTGCGATGGCCAAGAAGAAGCGTCCAAACGACACTCCGAGTTTCTCCCGACTACCTGCTGCGGGGTAGGTTGATAGCAGAGGAATTTTACACAAGTGCGGCAAGTTCCCCCAGATATTCCTCCGAATGACTTTGCGCTGACACCCACACTGGACGGTTCAGAACTCGCAAGCAAGGTCGACACAATAAAAATATGTGACGGAATCTAAACACGAGTTGAACAAAGGTAAAGTTAAGGCAATAATTACTCGACGTATTTACAAAGACGTCATACTACCTTATTAATTAACGCACGCAAAACAATGTAGGTAACTGATATTAACTTAAAGTCTTCGTTCGACGTATTGTCTTGTCTCTTCATTCGACGAGCTGTAGTATTCTACCTAAATATATTTGTGGCGGCTGCTGAAAGTGTGTGGAGAGAGAAAGAAAAGGAAAGAAGGAAGGGGAGCGTTTTCGTCCTAGGTCCGCTAGAGGACTCATCAGTAAGGCTGACTAGTGGACCCTGCATTAGACGCTGGGTAGTGGAAAGCGATTAAAGACGGTATATATATGAACTGGAAACTGATCAGGAACTAGCGGGAATGTCTCATCCTACTGTGCCTCTACCGGCGAGAGTAGGAGGTAGAACCGCCACATATTAATCATGGTTAGACATAAAATAATGTTAGAAACCAACAATGATGTAACAACTCTAAACCGCGTACACGGGTTAGCCAAAGCTAACTCCGCACACCAGTGCAGCCCAACCAATAAGAGCAAGACAACGAGCTCAAGTCAAACTCAAATCTAAGTAAATGTGAACGCAACGACCTATAAGCGCTTCGGGACCCCGGAATCGCTCACTATCGAAGGAATAAAAATTTCAAGCCAAATGTGATTGCAAATGCTAAGACAGGCTCGCCTCACGTATCGCGACTCAAAGTCGCTCGAATTAGTATTAGATTTATTCTGATTTCTCGTGGTCGTGCAATCTATAAGGAAAGCTCGGTATTTGGAGCTGTAAGAGTGGTCTTTTTGAATATTTACTATGATTGGTTGTATGGTGTTGGAAAAATGTGTGGAAGTGCGAAAAGGTCGGAGTGGAAATGAAGAAGATCGAAAATGGTGTAGGAGAAGGTCCGCCAGGTCGGAATCGCTTGTAACGGCGGTAATTTCATCGCCTAAGGTAAAACAATGAGTCCCAAAAATGTGTGACTCAGCTGTACGAAGCCTGGGTTTTTCCGTGCGGTACAGCTGTTTTTTTGTACTGATTACGGCGGCTCATGGCAAAGTGAAATTTACCTAAGCTGGTAGCGTTGGTCTCGCTGTACACGGGTTTAAGACGCGACACCAAGAATATCAATTTTTAAAAGAGAAACTTTT
>CM052091.1:4079770-4095263 GCA_028453745.1 Agapostemon virescens | reverse complement strand
AAGTTTTCCTCCTGGGAAAAACTGTTTATCTTAGAAATGCCATTTCTTTAAATTCAGTTTCTACAGGAATTTGCCAAAATTACACAAGTATAAATAAAAGTACTTAAATAAAGGTTGATAAAACTTGCATGACAAGTTTTTACGTTTGCCGTAACATTTTGCAAACGCGACGATATAAACGATAAATAAATGTATTTATTGCTTTCACAGTCATGCGGTATCTTCTCTTATTCGCCTTGCTGTCAGTGGCAACTTGCCATGACTTCGAAACACTTTACACATGGGATACGGTCGATTTTAACTTTCCAAATGATAATGTCAAAAACGAATTAGTGTCCAAAGGGGAATATATTCCGGAAAATAATATGCCACTTGGAATGCACGTGTGGGAGGACAAAATCTTCATTACTATACCACGATGGAAGAAGGGTGTTGTGGCAAACTTAAATGTTTTCTCAAAAAATGATAAATCACGTATGTAAATGTAACTTCTTAAGATTTATTATGTGTACAAATGAATGCGTAGCTCTCAAAGTTCAATCACTTGTCAACGTTTGTTAAATTGAAATCTTGCAATCATCGCATTCGAGATTCATTAATTATTTATAAGGTAGAGAAAATGCACAGAAAGAGATGGAGATCGTTTTAAATAGTAAAATAAATTTTAGTTACTCGTAAATAATTAATTCGCGAAAAAATGGGTACGAACTAATTTGTACATTTAATATATACATGGTTATCGATAACTGATGGTACAACTGAAACAAGTCAACAATGTATAAAAAAATAAAATTCTTTCATGCAAGGCTTTGTTTTTGAAAATATTAACTTTGATTATTTAAGTTCTTAATTTTTTAAACTCCGTAGTAGACGCAAGAACTTGTTCTTTGTTCGGTATTTTAACAATTTCAATTAATTTCGTCAACAGTGAAGTTTGGTAATTTTAGGTTAATTAAAGTTATTAGAGACTACGAAAACACAATGGTCAAAACCTAATTTGTTATAAATTCTTAGCAACAAACATTCCGCGGACTCGCTAATCTGTTCGTAATTGGGTTATTTATCTTATTTTATTTTAATATTTATTTATGGAAGACTCAGCGGACGATTGCTATTCTGCACGCTTGTTAACCAAACTTTCGAATTCCATTTTTTCAAAAAACGAAGCCTTCTCTAAAGAAATTTATATTCTATATTTTTACTTAATCCTTAGGTAGAATTACCACTTTTTGTACCACCAGTTGCTGATTCCTCTATATAGTAAACAGCAATTAGAAAATTTAAAATAATTATTAAATGGAAAAATGTTAATCTTTGCTTTTTCTCCTAGAATCACCAAAATTAACTCCGTACCCTAACTGGGAAGCAAATGACATTCATAGACCGGATAGCATAGTGAATGCTTTTCGTGTAAGGTCTGACGCTTGTGGTCGACTTTGGGGAGTCGATACTGGAATCGATGAAATTATTGGCAATACCACCGTTTTGAACAGTCCAAGACTTTTCGTGATCGATTTGAAAACAGACGAGGTAAAGAAATTCATTCATTTAACCCTTAGCACTCCAATGGCTCCTCTGAGGCGACACTGAAAATTGTCAAACTATTATTCAAAACAATTTGTACACTACAAATGTTTGTAATTAAGAAGTTAGTAAAAATTTAAGTGTTGCCGTACGATTAACAGTAACAAATTTGATATGCACGTGCAATGGAATTATTCTAGGCCAGAAAGATGTCTCGAATTAGGAATTGAAATTGCTTGGAGTGCAAAGGGTCAGATTCAAAAATTTATTAATTATATCAATTGTTCTTGTCTTCTAAGCCGAAATAAAATGTTGTCTTCTTATTATCAATACTAGCTAATGTATATTGTCTGATAAAATTGACAAGATTTAATTTCTTTGAATTTTATAAGAGTTTTACTACAACATATGATCGAGTCAAGAAATCTATTGAATCGATTGCTGTGAAGGCAATTTTATAGCTTTAGTAATTGTAAAATAAAAAATCTGAAATGGATCGTTTGACTTGCTGTGCTAAACTTAATGTTAAGTACTAAAGTATACGTCCACTACTTGTTTTCTTCTGAGAAATGATTGGAGACACAGAAGTTTGGTAATTGCGAAGGAAAGGAGACGTCTCACCAGTTTCGATGATCTTAAAATATTATGTCAAGGTCATCATTATGAACAACTTTTTTCGATGCACGTTACCGCCGTTCAGTCTTAATTTTTGCTCGATAATCGCAAATAAACTGTTAAGATGATTGAATTCGTTCCTCAAGACAGGAAAAGGGCTCACTTTCTTTCCTGTACTTCCTCCCACAGAAATCTAACCCAAATCTACCCAAAATTTATTTAAAATCTTTAAAAAACCAAGAAATCGTGGGGTAATGATCTAGGAACGAAATTTCTTACCAATTTTGACGGGCATCAAATATGTTTTCTGTGATTCCAAATAATCTTCATTTTAAATGAATTTTTATTAGATTCGAGTATAGCTTTTTGAAGAGAGAGTGCAGGTTCCTTTAACCCTTTCGATATGAGCGCCTGATATTTCCGGTATCCATCTGATGATTTGTGTGTACAAACACCGGATATATGCGGTAGAAAAATCTTCATACAAAAGAGGACTGACCACCCGGTATGTGTACATTTTCGGAAAGGTGCCCCGTGCAGTGGGAGGATTCAATGTCGTACAATACCTGTTCGGTCAATTAAGAAGATCAGAATTTTTTGTAGTGGACTGTCTGTAATCTTTTGTAAATATGTCGATAACGAAGGCCGAGCGGTAATAGTATGTATAGGAAAAAAGTTGTCCAGAACCGAAGACCTTGACATCATATTTCAAGTCCATTATAATCGGTGGGGAGCCCCTTTCCAGCATGATTACTAGAACTTTTAATCGTTGTTATACTGAAGAAAATTGTATGGCAACGAGTTCAGGGATTTCAGTTTACCAACTTTAAAGAAATTAACTGTTTCCATTGAAAGTAGCACACATTATTAAGTTGTTTGGAAATTAACTTCGTTTTTATTTTCAATAAAATATTTATTCACTATAAGAAATCGTCTTTCATTTTCATAAAAAAGAAACGAAATTATTTTCTGAACAACCTAATAACATTGGAAATATAAAACTCGTCATTGTGGCAGGTTCGATAATTTTTAATCCAAAGTTATTGCGGATGTAAAGTCGCATTCATAGAATTATTCAATGCATTTGTTTCTTTGAACGTGTACCGCAATAAAAATTGTAGATATCCTGATTTACTGCGGTATTGTTCTTTTTATTCAGTCGTATAATATTGTCAGGTTTTGTGCTTCGCGGAGCTGGTGTTAATTGCATAGAACGCATGAAACAATAACGCATCGTAAAGATGAATATAGCTACATCTATTTTCAAACGCGTTTTCCTTGAAAACAGTTACTTGAAAATGTCGAGAACTACGGACAAAAACAAATTAAAGAAATAATAACTACCTGTCATCCGTGAAATTAATAATGTTGATAAAAAACATGAATCAAATAACTTTTTTCACATAAACAATGCGACAATTTTTGGTGACATATTTAAATTCTCATTCAAAGTCGCACCAAAGTGTCAATTTTGTACTTTCCAGTTTTTTAGCTTTATAAACAATATATGAATCTGAAGATTAACCCTCCGAGTGCGGTGCCGAGTCTATTTTGACCCAAAATATCAGAACCGTAATTTATTTACGCAGATCTTAGCGATTATATTGAATAAATAGTTATTAAATGTGGATCAATAAAAAGGTTAATGTATTCACAAGAGATACCATTAAATATAGATTTTTAAAAATTGATAAATGGACCAGTCCTAAAAGTTATTAATTATAAAATAGTAAAAATGGTCAGTTTGCCTAGAATTATGACTACGATTTGTACAAATATTGATATGCAGTAGATCCAAAAAGATCTATCATAATTTTGTTTAAAAAAATAGTACAATATCAGTTTATTAGAAAGCTTCGAATGAATTTCTTCATCGAAGTGGGCATTACATTGCGAGAATAGGTGCAGTCATATTGTTATCCTAAAATAACTAAATGATCCTTATAATTTGAAAAGGCACTGCTTTCCAGTTTCTTAAAACAGAATCGTAGAAATTAGTTTATACAAATGGTTTCAAACCAAGCTGTCACTTAATTTGTTTCTAAAATATCATTCTGAGAAGTATGAATTTGAAAAATTCATCTGTAGAGTAATATAAATCGATTCAACAGATTTTCTTCGTTCAATTATACTTTGTAATGAAAATCACAAACAATCTAAATAAATTAAATCTTGACATTTTTGTTAGGCAATGCATAACAATCATTTTTAATGCTCGGTAGGTTTAGTGCTAAAATATACATCAATTATAATTATTTTTAATTATTTAGTATATTTAACAAAATATTTATTTATTTATACCTTAAAGCAGGCTGTTTATTTAGCAAATACAAAGTTGTCACATGACGTGTAATTGTTTTTGTAACATGTACGTTATTGAAGAAGTACATCCGAAAATTTCTGATGAAAACATTTTTATAACTTCAATAATTGCGAAAGAAAAAAACTAGGGACCAGTCAAAATGACTGGTTTGGTAGTTCTAGTATTAATAATAATTAATAAAACTGGAAATAATAACATTGTATGATTACAGATAATCCGAACGTATCCATTGAAGGATTCCGATCAAACTGCTAATTCTTTCTTCGCCGATTTAGTAGTGGAGTCTGATCCAGATAATTGCGAAAACACTCACGCTTACATTTCCGATTTGGGTGGATATGGAGTGGTGGTCTACAGTTGGGCCAAAAACGATTCCTGGCGAGTCTCGCACAATTATTTCCATTTCGATCCTCTTCACGGTACGAATTCTTGATCATGTCATATGCATGTCCTAAAGTATTATTTCAAAGTTGCTATTTACAATATGATGTTATTTCTTCTTTGATCGTTTCGCTTTGCCTACGAATTTATATGTTATATTATTGTGACACCGAAACGGTGTCTGTTCATGAACTTCCATATCTACTTCTTACAAAAGTTAGGTGTTTAGAATTGTCTAGCTGCGATCAAGTGGTACTCTGTCGTTTTTTGAGATATTTATGGGCATGCTTGTTCGGAAGAATTAATTACGGACTTGGGTACGTCTGAAAGTTAAGCATTTTGTTTTCCAAATGGGAAACAGACCAGCAGTATTCCACTCAATGACAATGGACGCATCGCAGATCCACAAGGTTGTACGTGCCTAACTCTTTCTTTAAAAGTTTGTAATGCATAAATGAAAAGCAGGCAGGCAGTACGAAATACGATACGCGCGGCACGCGGATAGTTTTACCCCGACGAACGGACTCCAAGTGCGATGCCCTTGAAGAAATGAAAACTAGACAACCCTGCAAGAAATCACGATAATCCCTCCTTGACCGTTTCTCACTCCTTCAGGTATACTCCTTCCGGCATCCTTCTTCAAGCACACTCCTTCCATTATTTTTACAACCAATTAAAAACTCTATATTCCTCCGCTTCAAACTACCCTCAACCAATCACGACAAACCCGAGGTGACGACGGACAGAACACAACAAGACTCGTCAGACAATCGAGAAATCGCGAAGAGACAACAAGGAAATCGCGAAGAAGACAATTACGAAATCACGAACAAGGCTAACAATAAATCACAACAGACGAATACAGACACCGTGAACAGAACAGAACTCGAAACATAGAAAACGCAAACATTCCGAAGTGAAAATAAAGAAAATCGCAACCACTATAATCGTGTAGTTATTACGCGATCCAGGTGCTCAGTCACATTCCTTGTACGCTGAGAAAAAGGTATCACAAGTGACACCTTCGCATACAACAGTACACATCCACAGAACTTTTTGAACTTCGGACTTGTTGCGGTCTGTGATGGATTTTTCAATACGTCAGACTTTCACGTTTTCACGTGGTATGCTGACTAATTTTAATGATTAACTACCTTCTCGATGGACCATCTTCCCCGTATAGGAAAGACTTGTATATAACAATGTTCACGAGAATAGAAGTACTGACTGAGGCTATCGTACTGTCCAAACTACGATGTATGACATGAAACTTGACAAGATGCTAATTCGTTGATTTTTGTGTGTGTGTCTGTTTCTGTCTATCTATGTGTCTACATATACATACGTGACTATACAGGGTGAGTCACCAAACGTTTGCACCGCAAATATCTTTGTTATTTCTAAAGATACGTAAAATATGGTAAGGACAAAGTTGAATGGTGCAATGGGGCTGACACGATGCTATAAAAAAGTTTTGTTTTTACGTCATTTTTTAGAGATATCAAGGTCACCTTGACTTTTAAAAATGGAACCACCATTTTTTAAACACCTACAATGATAGTCCCTTTCATTAGGAATTCAGTGACTATATTATGCCAAGGTTATTCAAGGTCAAGGACAGAAAAAACGTATAAAATTTAAAATATGAAAGCAGAATATGTTTATCATGGTTGAGACTTGTGGTAAATAGTAAACATACTATGGTCGTAGTTAAAGTAAACATACTAATGTCCTTCAATGTTACTGTTATTCATTGTTATTTACTATCAGTATGTTTCCAAACGCGATTCCGCTGTCTTATTCAATGACTGAAAAGTGTGATATGACCACGCTTTACTGTGAATGTAAACAAAATGCAGTGCAGGCTCGATTACTTTATGAAGAAAGGTACCCCGAGCGAAACCCTCCTTCTAGACAGACTTTTATTAATACGTACAGGTTGTTTCGAAGTACTGGAAGTGTACATGCAAGACAGTACAAACGGAAGAATCCCACGACCAATGAAGACAATGAAATTAATATTTTAACAGCTATAGCTGTCAATCCTCACGCGAGTATGAGAAAAATATCCCGGGAGCAGGCATAAGTCAAAGTAGCGTAATACGAATTCTGGCCCGTCATAAATTTCATCCGTTCCACATATTGCTCCAACAAGAATTGCACGGGAATGATTTTCAAAATAGAATTAACTTTTGTCAATGAGGATTGGTTCAAAATCATTCAAACAAACAAATACCACCTCGGATGTACTTATCAGAGTTCAAGGTTCCTTCAGAGCTCATTTACAACAATGTATCGACGTAGACGGCCATCATTTCGAACATTTGTAAAATATAGGTATTCTGCTTCCATATTTTAATTTTATACGTTTTTTCTGTCCATGACCTTGAATGACCTTGGAATAATATAATCACTGAATTCCTAATGAAAGGAACTATCATTGTAGGTTAAAAATTGGTGGTTCCATTGAAAAAAGTCAAACTGACTTTGATATCTCCAAAAAAATGACATAAAAACAACATTTTTTTATAGCATCATGTCAGCCCTATTGTACCATTCTACTTTGTCCATAACATATGTTACGTATCTTTAGAAACAACAAAGATATTTGAGGTGCAAGCGTTTGGTGACTCACCCTGTATACATATAACAATGTTTATGAGAATAGAAGTACTGACTGAGGCTATCGTGATGTGCAAAGTACGATGTATAACATAAAACTTGACAAGATGCTAATTCTATGATTTTTGTGTGTGTGTCTGTTTCTGTCTATCTATGTGTCTATATACATAAACATATAACTATATTGAGACACGCACGAATTCGCCCTGATAAAGGGCGAATCATCCCTTCTCTCAGAAGGAGTGGATGGACCAACGAAATCTACGAATATCTACTATATGTACTGAACCCTACGATTCGCTGGGGGACTGTACAAGTGAAGACAATCGGGGATAGATATTGGGGATGCTTGAGACATTTCCAGGGGTGACCAAATTTGCCGAACCAGGAAGTGCACCCACATCTGCAAACAATTTACGTTAACTCGTGGAAAAACCCGATCGCCTCGAAAAGCGTAGTTCAAGTAGTCACTTGTACAGCCTTCGACGTTTCATGGCCTAAGGTTTGCCTCGAGTCGAAGAAGGTGCAGCCCCTGTACCTTGGATCGGCCGAAAATGAGTGCCAGATGTGGCGGTGACAGGCCCACACCGTAGCTTTAAAAATCTAAAGTCAAAGAACCAAGGCTCAGGGTAACAATAGCGACCTTCTGCCATAAAAATTCGCCCAGCGCTTATCCTTCCAGACTAATACGCAACGCAGAATCTTTTGAACCACAAACTAGTACACATCTATAGAGCATTTTGAACTTCGAACTAGTACACATCTGTAGAGTATTTTGTACTTTGAACTTTTTGAACGTTAGAACCTTTGAAACTTTAAATTCTTAAAAAACAATAGATGTATATTTGGGAATGCAAAATACATTAATCTATTGTAATAATTTAGAGCATTATTGCCTTGAACCAGTGGCAATTCGGACGGAACAAACGCTCGAAACAGTTAGGCTATGTGAATCTAACGAAGGTTCATCTCAATTTTCTCGAAAAAGAAAGCCTTAAAGGAAGAAAAGATAAATTCTTTCTTTTTGCCTTATTTGTCATGTACATTTACTTTCTTGTGGCTTTTAGCACCCTGTATATTGAAAGAAAAATAGCAGCAATCACGGTAATGCCTTTCATTAACAGAAGATACGCTATATTGGCTGGAAAAGTAAATATTAACACTCCAGAACTGTGACCTGTAATTTGACCATATTGAATTTCAACTGTATTGTATTTAAATTACATCGCGTTTCAATTGCATTCATTTATAATAATGATAGGATAACTGACGATTGTACTAAATAAAAGATTTGGATTACATTTTGATCAGAAACAACGCTATTGAAATACTACGTGAATTAAATATGATCCAATTAAATCACGTAACTAAATCACGAATTAATTCAATTAACGTGACTCTAACTAAAATTACATGTCTGAAAAAATTTATATTTGAATACAATTAGGACTCAAATAATAGACACTGTGTTTTTGTAGGTTTTTGATAAAGATGTTACCGTAATAATATTTCTTTTAAACCTAATTGAAATAAAAAGTAACTAATCTGTGGATCTTCATGCATAATGAAAATTTTGAGTATCGACTGCAAGAGAGAAAGAACAAATAGATACTTCATTAATTCTTTAACCCTTTGCACTCCAAGCAATTTGAATTCCTAATTACGAGGCATTTTTTTGTCCGAGAAGAATTCCATTGTACGCGGTTCATTTCCTTTCGTGTAAGTTTGTTACTATTAATCGTACGCGCAACACTTTAATTTTTACTAACTTTTTAAATACAAATATTGTAATGTAACGATTGTTTTAAATAATAGTCTGACAATTTTTAGTGTCGCCTCAGAGAAGCCATTGGAGTGCTAAGGGTTAATAATTTCAAGTTGAAAGTAATATATTATTGAGATTCTTAAATTATTTGAATCTTTCTACTGTTTTGTATTGAATCTGCTGCTTTTTTATACAAATGCATAACATCTGTAGTTAAGTGTCATGTCGGTTACAATGAGTAATCTTTCACCACATTAAGAAATTCACTTCTACAATGCAAAAGTTGTAAAAGAGTAATCACTGGGATTTTGAACTTTCTAGTTTCGGTCCCGTTAATTATAAATTCCATCATATTAACAGTTACATTAATTGCTTTGATTGAGTGAATATTCTTGTGATCGATATTCGACAGTGAACGCGTGAATCATTGATAAATTCGCTGCGAAAATTTCATTGTTAACATTTATTTTAACAGGTAATTTTAATGTCAGCGGTTTCAATTTCCAATGGTCGGATGGCGTTTTTGGATTGTCCTTGTCTCCGAAACAAAGCAATGGATGCAGAATCTTATATTTTCATGCGATGTGCGGTATCACAGAATTTTCAGTACCGACAGAAGTTTTGCAAGACCAAGAATCGAAGAAATATGAAGACTATTATGCATTCAATGTCGAAGGTTCTAAAGGTCCAAACACTCAGGGACCTTCCTCCGTGATCGATCAAAAGACTGGTATCAACTATTTTACTCAAGTCAGTAAAAATGGGGTCGCTTGTTGGGACACCAGTGTAGCTTTGAATCCAGAGACATTTGGTAAGTGCTAAATGATTAAAAGACTTACGAAATAAATTGTCATCTTCATTCATATTTAACACTAGAATTACCGAACCAGTTAAAATGACTGGTTCCTGATTCTTTCGTTTACAATTAGTGAAGTTATAAGAACATTTTCACGAGAAGGTTTCGAATAAATTTCTTCATTGAAGCAGACATTACGTTGAAAATTGTACGAGATCTGACCGGAAGCAATTTTGTCATTTTTACAAAGCAATGTACATCGATTGGATTTATTACTCGGTAGTTCTAGTTTTAACCTCTTGACAAATTAGATATGAAGATTTCTATTGAACATGCACATTATTGATTTTCTATTTGTATTATTTCTATTTCTATTTTAATTATATTTGTATTATTTTCTATTTCTATTTAAATTATAATGTAATTTCGATTGAAAGAATTTTTCCATACAATCGAAAACAACGCGGACAATTAGTTAATTTCCTGTGTGGTATTGCGGGAAGAATTACTTTTGTGTGGTCAAAAAAATTCAGAGACTTTATTGTTTTTTATTAAGACGTGAATTACCAAACAATAAATCCAACGATATATATTGCTTTGTAATAAAAACAAAACTCTCCTTACTAGAACTTCATACAATTTTTATCGTACTATATGGTTTCATAAAAAAAACACATCCGAATATTTTTGTTAAAAATATTTTTATAACTTCAGCAATTGTGAAAGAAAATATTGGGGACCAGTTATTCTGACTTGGGTAGTTCTATTTATTTTCTATTCTATTTTGGTAGTTCTAGTGTTACGAGACTATTACATTAACATTAGAACTGCGAGAGCGACACTGCTCTTGCAGCCTTACTATACATATGTATGCTTCTACAAGCAATCGATGCGCCTCAGTCGCTGATTTCTTCAAATTAAAGAAGTAAAGCAGAACTTCCCGCAAATGACGTTTATTTCGCTCAAAACTTGATATTTTTGCATGAAAAAAATATACGACGCTGATGCACAGTCGCTAATATTTCGAGGTTGTGTTATTGACATGTGCAATCTTACGATATGACGTCTTACATGTGACACTAGCCGCCATATTTGAATTCAAACGTCGGAGACTCATTTTTGTACTCCTAATTACAATTATTGTTAGCGACACTATTAACACTAGAACTACCGAACCAGTCAAAATTACTGGTTCCTGATTCTTTCGTTTGCAATTACGAAACGTATAAAAACATTTTCACGAGAAAGTTTCGAATAAATTTCTTCATTGAAGCAGACATTACGAGAAAAATTGTACGAAATCTGACCGGAAGCAATTTTGTCATTATTACAAAGCAATATACATCGATTGGATTTATTATTTGGTAGTTCTAGTGTTAATTGTCTATGGAATTCATTCGTGGCAACAAGTGTACATCGTTCTGTTGGTTTGTTCGGAAAGTAATTTCGTTTTTCCCCGACAGAGGATTTAATTGTATTTTTTTGGACCCAACTTCGCACTTAAGCCGCATAATCATTATATGTTTTGGGAGCTGATATAGCAAGGCTTGTGTGTGAAAAAGCCCAATTGATTCTACGCAGTAGTTTTTGGTTCGTGCCCTTTTAAATATGAAGAGCAATAAGCAGCATTTTCGTCATATTTTACTTTTTTACTATAGAAAAGGTAAAAATGCTGTTCAAGCCAGAAAGAAATTAACTGATGTGTATGGAGAAGATGCGTTGACAGTACACCAGTGCCAGAACTGGTTTGCAAAATTTCGATCTGGCAATTTTGATGTCGAAGATGCACCACCTTTTGGAAGGTCGGTTGAAGCTGATAAAGACACGATAAAGGCATTAGTTGATGCAAACCGGCGAATAACAACACGCGAGATCGGTGAGAGGTTAAATTTATCAAATTCAACTGTTCATGAACACTTGAAAGGCCTGGGTTTAACCTCGAAGCTCGATGTATGAGTTCTCCATGTTCTCACGGAGCGAAATTTGTGTGGTCGCGTTGACGTCTGTGATTCGCTTCTCAAACGTCACGAAAATGATCCATTTTTGAAGCGCATCATTACTAGGGACGAAAAATGGGTTGTATATAACAATGTCAAACGCAAGAGATCATGGAGCAAAAAAGATAAACCGGCTCAAAGCATTTTCAAAGCCAATATCCATAAAAAAAAGGTGATGCTGTCTGTTTGGTGGAATTTTGAAGGTATCGTTTTTTTGAGCTTTTACCGGATAACACAATTAATTCGGAAGTCTACTGTCGTCAACTGGACAAACTGAATGATGCACTTTGACAGAAAAGGCTAGAATTAATTAACAGAAAAGGTGTAGTGTTTCACCAAGATAATGCGAGACTTCATACAAGTTTGGTCACTTGCCAAAAGCTTTTACAGCTTGAATGGGATACAATGCCACACCCACCATATTCTCCAGATCTGGCACCTTCGGATTATTATTTGTTCCGGTCACTGCAAAATTTTTTAGATGGTAAAACCTTCGCTTGAAATGAGGAGGTCAAAAACCACCTCGATCAGTTTTTTGCCAGCAAAGACCAAAAATTTTATGAGCGTGGAATCATGCTACTATCAGAAAGATAGCAAAAGGTATTGGACCAGAATGGCCAATATATAATATAATAAAATATTTGTTCATCATACGAAAATTGTATTTCATTTTCACAAAAAAAACGAAATTACTTTACGAACAACCCAATGCAATTCAGTTCGTACCTACAACAGAGCTCAAACGTTTTATTTTCATTTTATTACTAGACTATGGAAATTCATGCAGAATAAAAATGTTCTTCATCGATTGAAGGAGGTAGAAATCGAATAGGATGTTCGTTAAAAATAAATATCTTTATTTTCCAATTACTTCATCACGTTCTTCGTTAATTTCGCTAAATAAAATGTATATTTGAATTGGTACACGAGTTACGAGCATATAACATAATTTTAGTAACAACAATTCAATATCTTGCTATTTGATAATAACGATAATCACATTAACTTCGGCTGAACATGTTTGAGATTGATCGCATCCGTGAAAAATGTGCAAATTCTTTGATTTACGTTCGAGAGAAATTACTATCTGTCGTAGAAAATTGCCTCTACCGCGTATTGTATCTCCTCGATTAATTATTATGCAACGGTGTTCCAAGAAATCTTACGAATAAATAGAATGTAACGATACCTCGATTTATCTTTATTTTTTTTTTTGCAGTACACGTCGCTCAGGACGATACAACGATGGTATTCCCGAACGATATATCTATCGATGAAGCTCAAAACAAATTATACGTGCTATCCGATAATTTGCCGCAATTAGTGTTCTCGTATTTCGACACGACGAAACGTAACTTTTTCATAACAGCGGCGCCACTTGACAAATTAACAGCTTCGTGCAAGAAAAGAGAGTAGAAGATTTTTGTATTTCCTACAAACTGTATAATTTACATTCGAGATTGTTAAACCTTATTGTTTTAATACTTACGCAGTCAGCTGGATGTAAGTACCACACTGTAGACCTTTGTGCAAAATGAAATTTGTCTGTATCCGTTGCATAAAACAGGAGTCAAAAAATGTTCTTTCTACAACAATTTTGCTACGTTGACAGCAATGTATCCATACTTGTTTGAGTCTCTTAATGTTACTACCTTTACAAATTACACCTACTAAATCTCGTTACAAATACATAAAATTTCAGTAATTGTTTTTAAGGACGTAAAGATAGTTTTAAGAAGTTTTGTTACTTGATACATTCTTACTGAAAGTTTTAATAGCAATTTTGGAAAGTATTAACTGCTAGTTAGGAAAACAGTTGTCATTAAATGTTAAATTTTATTGAAAATTAGACCTTTCTTTAGTAGTGTTCTTTATGATAAATTAATGTTAGCATTAAATTATTTATTCACATAGTATCGACACTGAGAGTCTCAACGTATTCGAATGATCATACAATAATTGTTTTACTCGGTATTGTTCATAATTATATTATTAAAAACAATAAACATATTGGGAGATTCCTTGTGTCTACATTTATTTGTACATGCTCATTATACAAAAGAATGTTCGGAATCGAAACACGCGATACGTGAAAGCCGCTTAAGATTTGTATCCTCTAGAATTAACGTTAATTTAAAACATATTACAGTTAAGTTTAATTCCGTTCATCTGTACGTCAAACTCAGTCACTTAGTACAATTGTCGTTTTTTCTTTCCCCCGTCGTACATTTCATTTTATTTACAAACATTTTGTTACTAACGTCTTAGGCACAGGTACATCGAAATAACTTTTATTTTATCACGTATTTATTATTATCGGAAACTGGATTGCCTTGTAAAAAGAGACAGAAAATTTATTGAATTTGGTACAATCTCGATATGATGCTTAAGAGCAATTTCAATGTTATGAGTACAATGTAAAAAGAATTCTTTTATGTATGTCAATGAAATTTCATTTCGATGCATTGGTCCCGATTACACGTCAGTCACGCCGGTATTATAAAAATGTGATGAATTATTATACATACTCAACGAATTCTTGATCACAGGATATTACACATTTTCGACTGGAACTAAAAAAGAATTAATTGACAATTTAGATTATCAATATTTCATGTTTATACGACAACAAAATTTATGTATATTCTATGATACTTGTATCGAAATTTTTCCGTTATTAAATAGTTCATTTGAAATTGATGAAATTAATTTTCTTTCGTATCAATTTTCAAGCCCGAAGAACTTTTACAATTATAGTGATAATAGTTATAACGTTTCAATGCAATATTCATTATTTTAATAATTAGGAAAACTGAATAAAATTACATATGCTGAAATGACGCAGTCTGGCAAAATGTAAAAACACCCAAGTAACGTTTAAAGTGTAGTATTGAAAAATTATCATCTGCATTCACATTACGTTTACATTAAAATTAACTATTATTAATGAATTAAATGAATGATACGATCAGGCTTTATTGCGTGTACTAAATAAGAAATAATAATTTTGCAATTACCTTTGATTTATGATTTCCATCACTTGCTACTTTAGTACCATTCTCAATTGTTTGTCGTTTAGTTTTGAATATCTTCGCCATTTTTCCTGGTGAACAAAGTAATAGTCATCCTTAGCTATTTAATAATGCATTTTTCTAATAACTCAAGAAACATATAATAATCTAGAATTATATTATCAAACAACGAGAAAAAGAACAGTAAAGTATCACATATAATTGAATCAAGGTACAACATTAAGATATTAGAAAACAGGTGACAAGAATGAACCTGAGAGATTACAAGACCACAAATGAATTTATGTAAACAAATATACAGGGTGTCCCACATAAATGGGAACACCTAAATATCTTTCGTATTTACAGTCCTATCAAAAAACTTCATAGGACAAAGTAACACTATTGCAGGGGGGCAATATAATGGTGAAGAAAACAATTTTTGATATCGTGTTTTTT
>CM052091.1:4009488-4074770 GCA_028453745.1 Agapostemon virescens | reverse complement strand
TTATTATAATTACAAAAGAAAAAATGTAGTCGGTAAGTATGAAACATTTACCTTTAATAAATAATTATGTTATCTTATTTGAAGTATTAATATGTTGTACCAATCTCCATTGTCAGTGAATTTTGAATGAAACAAGATTTTACTATTTTATAGGTACATTTTGCAACAATTTTTGGAATTAATTTACGGATCTTTAAAATCTTTGTAAAATAAAAATAATCTGTATCAATTACAAAACACAAGAGTTAAACAATGACTACTTTCCTAAATCGTTTTAATAGAATGACAGTAATATATAGAAATTCATAATTTCTTTTAATCATTCTGGTGTTCTAAATGCCACATACTCGTTTCTGTCATAAATGCATAAAATCCGCAGATTCTTTCGAAGATATTCTTAATCGGAAAGATTTTCATTTGTTTTTTGTTTCATTTCATTTCTCTTTTCATTTTCAAAGGATGAAAAAAATCGATGTGAAAATTTGATTTACCAGTAACAATGGCGGTGTGGCTTTCTCCGCAGCAGATATGAGAAACAGTTTCATTTTGAAGCGCACCACGTGGAAGAAGTTTAGGCGTGTAAAGGTCCGTGACATTAGATCCAAGCCCGAGCTGACCACATGAATTACTTCCAGTACAATACAAATTTCCATTATCTATAAACGACGAAGTAACATTTTCACATTCAATAGAATATTTTCCACAGGCCGTACAATATTTAAAAATTTTTCAAAATAATGTAGTTTTCATCGTAACTTAATATTAGTAGGTATTACAGGTAGCCCTCCTATAATACGGTATCTTATAACACGGTTTCTCTATAACACGATTCATAAATTGTGGGAATTCTCCTACAACACGGCATCCTATAACATCCTATAACATATAATATCGCGCTAACACGATAAGAAAATTGCAAAAACCTTTGTACAACACTGTACTTCTACAGCCGTGGCGAGGCTTGCCGTCTTAAAGATACAGAAATTAGTGGCATGTTAGAACTTGCTTAATCAATCGGAGGCGAAGGTTTTGTAGATATGACTATTAAGGACGTTCAAGATATATTAATGGAAGAAGAAGTTGACGAAGCGGATTTGATGGAAATGTCATCCGAAGCTGTAAATCAAATCGATTCTGAGAACACTAGCACTGATGCAGATTGTACAGATAATAATTTAATATTAAAAAATTACAAGAAGGCCTAAGCTTAGCTGAAAATCTCGCGTCATTTTTCTTGAATGCATACCCTTCCACTGAAAGAAGCCGAAAATTCAAAAAGGGAGCTGCAAATCTGTCTAGCTCCATACCGAGAAATTTACAACGACCTGGTAAGAACCAGCAAGCAAAGTAAAATTACAGATTTTTTAAAGAGGGAAGAAGATGCAAGAACTTTAAATGAAGAAAAAAGTTCTGAAAGTGAAGGCGATATCATTCCACCGAAAAAACGTTCTCGGATGATTATACTGAGCAGTGACAACGAAGAAATTGATTAAAGTTGCGGTAAATTAAAATAATATTTTTTGTTTTTTTTTGTTCCGTGTCGTACATATATTTATATTTTTAATAAAAACTAAGTTGTTTATATAGAATTAAAAAAAAATTTGTTTTTAATAAATTTTCGGAACGTAACCCCCCTTTTTGTACTGGCTCTGGGTCTCATACAACACGGTTTCACACAACACGGCATTTTCTAGGAACCTATCTATCGTGTTATAGGAGGGTTACCTGTAATTAGATTTTCGCGTCACAGTTAGCTATGTTCTAATTGTAACAAAGAAAATAAGAGAATAAAATGGAATAAGAAGAAAATATAGTAGATATTCTTCTATATGGTTTAACCTTTAGCACTCGAATGGTGTCTTTAAGGCGCCATTAAAAATTGCTGTACTATTGTTTAAACAATTTTTACAATCGCTAGGTTTGCAGTTAAGAAATCGACAAAATTTTAATTCTGTAAGTACGAGTCATAGTAATTAATTTCATGTGTACGAAAGGTAATATTGTATAGGTATTATAATGTTACAGGTAGAATTTATAGCGAAGCTAAAGTAGTATTATAGGTTTACCTATTATAGTGTGCAATTATAGAGTGCAGAAGGTTAATCATAATAACAGGTGTACCTATTATAGTGTACAATTATAGAGTGCAAAAGGTTAATCATAATAACAGGTGTATCTATTATAAGTGATCAAATTATTAGAGCCATAGTTAACCATGTGATAGATAATGTCTGTAATACTGCTAACTATGCATTTACAATTTTTAGACACTAATACTGCATGCAAAAATGAAAAACTACAGAATAACCAGATTTTCAATTAATAATTGATTTTTCAATGTAACATCTCCAATTTATACAAGTGACTCTAATATTTTGATAACCATTGCATGTGAAAATTAGTTTTCATATTTTAGATATGAGTGTAGTTTCAATTTCTGTACTTATATTTCTCTTGAAAGTTTGCAAAGTAAGTACTGAAATGAATGTAACTAAAAAGAATTTTAGTCAAGCAACACCACGAAATATCAGGAGTATCGCATGCTTCTTACCAGCTAAGATTATAGTATGATGACCACCGCACGCTACATGCACTGCAGGACTAGGTAACTGCATTTGTTTCGGCACAATCTGCGTTGAAAATTTCACATCGATTCCTAATTTACCGCTTTCCGTTTCGCCGCAAACATAAACGAGACCGCTTTCTGGAAACATAATTTAATGTCAAAGATTTCGAACACGATAACACATTTTTCTGTAGACAGCAACGTAAAAGCCAACCCAGTTTTCTAATCTAATTCTACAGTCGACAGCAAATAGTTGCACTAACTGATGAATTAATGTACAAGAATTTTTCATAAAAATTTAGACTCCCTCATTTGACACTGCATGGTAAGTACAATGTTTAACCGTCTATCTGGCCGTGTAACTTTCAAGTCACATGTTAATATATCGACATTTTACCAAATGATTTTAGTGTTTTATAAGATAAAGTTGGTTGTCGTAATATTTTGATAAATAACTAAGGGGTCATTTTACCGAAACGTGTCGGACTGTAATTGGTGGATATTTCCTTGGGGAAGATGGAAAAATATCTGCGCCATAGCTACGATCAATTTAGGAAAGATCGAACTTGCTAATGTGTCTCCTCTTCTGTCTTGAACAGAACATTCTACTTTTATATATTTCTTACCCACTTCTCTTTATTTTAATCTCAATTTTACTATCTTTATTTGAACTTACTTATTATTCCTGTCCATGCTAAGCAATTCTACATTTTATCACTAGAACTAGCTAGCAATAAAATAGACTAATATACACTGCTTTATAATAACAACAAGGCTGCATTTACTCAAATTTCTACTGTTAAATACTTAGAAACAGTTTCAAAAATACTTTTGATGTTAAAACAACTTCATGTAAATGAAAAAATATATTTCCTATGAGTAAGCGATTAGTGAAAATATTTTAACATTCTTTGTGCAATAATTTACAAAACAAGGTACGTGTGTTTTCTGTCAAAGATATGTGTATACGAAGAGAATATATAAAACTGTTATCAAAAGTAAATGTATTTTTATTTTTTTATGATCCTATTGATAACACTCTATGGGGCCGTGTAACTTTCAAGTCACATGTTAATATATCGACATTTTACCAAAAGATTTAAGTTTTACATAAAATAACGTATATGTCTAAATTATATAATGTCTGTGAGGTAACAAATAACAATATTGATAGACAGCACCGTCAACCTGAAATATCAAAGTAAATGCCTTGCAAGGTGTCTGCAGATAGAAACCAATGGCACCATCTTGTACAATTTACATTGTTTGTGCTTCCATCTATTCTAATATATTCTATATGAAATATGATATACCCCACCAAACTGCTAATATTCGAGATAAATTGCAGCAAAGTGACGTAACGTCAGTATTATTAAAACTTGCAACAGAGTAACGTAATGCCCACATTATTAAAACTTATAGCAAATTATTCACTACTCCAGAGAGTTTACGTAGACCATTGAAACTTAATAAATCTAATAAAGACTATTTGAAAACTCCATAGAACTGTCGCAGACTCGATATAGATATAATAGCTACCACTCAAGCATAGTGAAGCCGACTCAAATCATTACCACATCTACTACAAACTATTTCAAACACGCCTAATACAAATCACTGCGAATGCAATAGACCTTTTTACAAAGCTATTCCCAACTTATAAAATCCAATATAGATTTTGCAAGGCATCCTTCGCGTATTCAATCCCTATATACCGTTCCTAATTCAACAAAATCCATGCAGATCACTTCAAACTAAAACAAACACTTGGTGGGCAACTTTCAAACTCAATACACGTTATCTTCATCACTTCAAACTTAACCCTCTATGGGGCTGTGTAACTTTCAAGTCACATGTTAATATATCGCCATTTTACCAAATGACTTTAGTGTTTTATAAGATAACGTATAGGTCTAAATTATATAATGTCTCTGAGATAACAATAACAATATTGATAACAGTTGGCAGCACCGTCAACCTGAACTATCAAAGTAAATGCCTTGCAAGATGTCTGCAGATAGAAATCAGCAGAACCATCTTGTGCAATTTCCATTATTTGTGCATCTATCTATTTTGTTATATTCTATCGATTGAACAAAACAAAGTGAACATAATAGCCTTGGGTTTGCATATCAGTAACAACTTATGTGTTTGCAATTTCGATAATCATTTTGTTACTATTTGTATATGATACAGTTTTGTGACTTTCAGGTTACAGTAGGCTATTATTTTAGATTTTGGTATGGTCAGAATAGTGTTTTTGCTTTCTTCTATTTTCAGAGTTATACAGGGTGGTCCACGCCATTGTTTCAAGTCATAACTCCGTTATAATTGCATTTACGAAAAAATGCCAAAGGAGAAAGATAAATGGTTCGAAGAGCACTACAGCTGTAGGCCTTTAACTTTTTTTTTAGATGCAGCAGTGCATGTGCAGTTACAAATTCCATCATTTCTTTAAATAGAAATGCATATTTTTTTACACATATCGATTCTCCTGTTCATTCTACGTAAAAAATGATTAGGGTACCATGGCAAAAAAATTATTAGATCCCGAGATATTTTCAAAAAATGTCTATTGAAGAAGATACTCGAACACTTCATGACTATGTTTGTAAAGGTAAACACCCTTTCGACATTGTTATCATAACAGAAACTGATTTGTACGAGTAAGCCTTTCATCATTCAGTAGCAATTCACGTATCGTAACTCGAGTACGAAAACTAAGAATAAGACATAAGAATAAAGACATTTTTTGAAAATATCTCGAGATCTAAAAAAAAAATTTAGAGGCCTACAGATGTAGTGCTCTTCGAACCATTTATCTTTCTCCGTTGGCATTTTTTCGTAAATGCAATTATAACGGAGTTATGACTTGAAACAATTGCGTGGACCACCCTGTATATGGTAGACCCAAAATATGGATACATAAACACGTAAAAGTAATAGAGGAATTAAAATTAGGCGCATTAGCGGTAATAGATCCGAAGATTCTTTATTAGATTCTGAGTCCGATGAAGATCATCCAGTAGTATTTACCCGATTACGTATAAATATTATTGACAGTGACGATGAATTTAGTAGCTAATCATCATCGGATAAGGAAAATTCAGGACCACAAAAAATTGTTTAACAATGAGTATCCCAGACGAATAATAGTTGTCATCGCCCTTGGAAAGGAGATTACCCTGAAGACCCCGAAGGACCCTACTCTTCTGTGACCCATTTTCAAAAATTATTTGACAGTGAAATTACAAGCGATATAGTTGACTATACCAATACGTGTGCACTGCAGTATGGTCCAACAAAGGGATTTCAAAAATAAAATGTTCCATCTATGTTTAACGCCAAGTGCAAACTGTTTTATGGAATTTCACGCTTTTATGCACAGAAATGCAAACATCGTAAGCTGTTGTTACCGCAAAGTTAGAAAGTTGCAAATTATAATAAAATTGTTTAAACTGATAAATTTTTTTTAGTCTGCATATATAGGTTTATAATTGTTGACTTTCCGTTGCATACATTTTTTAATATTTGAGAAACAAATTCAGCCTATAGAGGGTTAAGTTGTATTTTCTGATTCTAATCAATCATCAAAACACAGTATTAAGTCATTCCATAAGTAATGCGACCTTATTCATATATCCATAAGTAGAATTACAACATAATTTCACAATCATTACTATTCTAAGTATATTTTTAGAGAAGACTAACGATCGTAATCGTATCCTTTCATATTTGCAATACTTTGGAATAATCCAATACTCTGCACTATACTTCATACCGTACCTCGTACATACGTATTATTAATAATAATTAATTAAGACGATATTAAAAATATGAAACCATGGTTTAAATTCGTTTATACCAACGGCCGAATTAATTATTTATATTTGTTCAGTTAATATAATCAGACTGTGGTGAGGAAGTAATTGACATTTTTATGGACGTTTTCTAATTCTTTCGAATATTGATGATTAGCACTTTGACTGCCATGTCACCCATATATGGGTGACAGAATTATTTGTCCATGTTTAACAATAAATATATTCATTAACATATTTGTTGCATCAAATTTAATTGAGATTTTGGATAATAGAAAAAGGTTGAAGGATAACTTTGTGTCCTACATTTTAAGTTTGTAATTGTTGCTTCATTAAATAAATTACTTTGATTTTGTGGATATTTTGTGGTTGTTGATTGGGCAGTCAAAGTGTTAGAGAGCGAATTTTCCTATAAATTTGAATTTTATAAAATAAATTAGAAAATTAGAATTAAGAAATAAATATTTTAATGCGTTTTTGGACGCGTAATTACACATCAATGTGCGTATACAATTCACAGTAGAGTCTTAGTACTATCGTTGTGCGAGAGAAGCGAGATAAAAAGATTGATATAGTTAAAACAGGACATCACCTGTCAGAAAAGAAGAATGGTAATAGCCGGTGCTGATTTGTTTGACTGGTTCAGGTATGTGCACTTTCGATGGTTTATTCACCAACCCGGAAACATCAGGTAATCCCAATTGTCCCTCCAGATTGCTACCCCAAGCGAATACGCCGCCATCGCTGGTAAGGGCTAGAGAATGATGCGAACCAGCTGCAATTTGAACTATTGTTGGTCCAGCCAGTCCAGTATCGTACACTAACACTGGAGAACTCGCGGAATCCCCTATTGCAGAAGTTCCTCGACCTAGTTGTCCTTCTTGATCACTACCACAGGCAAAAATTTTCTGCGAACCTGAAACATCGACATTTGCAATTCGATGTAGCTACATAGAAGCTAGAGAGCCAGCAGTCGAAATAAACGATCTATTTAATCCATGGATTAAGCAGAACCTATCAAAATGTTACATAACTTTTTCGATCCCCGGTCAGAACGTTTGAAGTCACTGACGTCATAATTGTGGTCTGAAGATCTCTTCAGAACTTTCGAAATTTCGAAACTCTAAAAATCGTTGGAACTTTGAGCATCTACGAAGTTATAGAATTATAAGCAACTCTTAAGTGACACGCAAGGTACTCGAATCACACGGCGATTCGCATAAAACGATAAAACATTGCACGTAATGACAGGGTACTTTAATCGACGGCAGGTCGTTTTAACAACAGTATGATCGACGACGTTTAAAATTCTTCGCTCCTTTATTTCTCGATTTTTTAATCTGTACTTTTTTAAAGTACTTCTTGCAGACATTTTAATGCATCTACTGTTCCCAGTGCAACATTTATTCGTTTAATCAATTTTGCTAGAAGCTGAGCTGCGGGTCAAAATAAATCCAGGCTAAATGGTTAATACGAACAAGAATTTCATGGAAAATTTGGAATCATTCCAAGTTTTGTACAGTATAGTTTTAAATAATATAAAATTAATTAACCGTATTATTTAAGAAATATTTATATAGGTTTACAAAATAGAATAATATAAAATCATCTTGTTAAAGAATTGTTACCCGCTATCGAACACAATGTTTATATTATATTGCATACTGAAGCAAACATTTTAAGCCTTTGAAACTACCAGACTTTCAGAATAAGCTGTTTCCGTTTACAAAATATTCTTCCGTTAATTATTATCGTTGAAAAAGTTATTTAAACTTTGATGGGGATTCTAAAATTGAAAGAGCATTCAAGTAATTAACGTTCGAAAATAAGAGTGTCACGAACATTGGTGTAATGTAGGCCGTCAGAAATGATAGATAGAAATCTTCATAATGATAAATGTGTTTGCAGCATGCTTTGTTGCTTAAAATGCAACGGATGGTTTTCCTTCCTGAAAAAGCTACTTTATCTAATTAACCATCTTATCGAACGGCCTATCGACACAAGGACTTGCCAAGACATATTTTTAATCAAGGTAGTGGTCTCTCGGTGATGATTAAAGTAAATATGCTATTTATTAGACAGTACCAAATCAAATCCAATTATTTAACTATTTATAGTAAAATCTGGCAAAATTCGTTAGTTACTCATCAATAATTTACATTAGTTAAGACCGTTAAAGTAGTTTTTTTATCAAAATTAATTAACCAATTATAATAGTGTGCCTAATTTTTCTTAACATGCCAACAAAGCATTATGAATTTAATAATATTAGATCGTTTAGGTGGAAACAGATTGAAAAGGTTTAAAAAATAACATACAGGGTGAGTCACCAAACGTTTGCACTTCAAATATCTTTGTTGTTTCTAAACATACGTAAAATATGGTACGGACAAAGTTGAATGGTACAATGGAGCTGACACGATGCTATAAAAAAGTTTTGTTTTTACGTCATTTTTTAGAGATATAAAGGTCACCTTGACTTTTTTAAATGGAACCACCCTTTTTAAAACACCTACAATGATAGTCCCTTTCATTAGGAATTCAGTGACTATATTATTCCAAGGTCATTCAAGGTCAAGGACAGAAAAAGCGTATTTCATCGACTTTTTCAGTGATTGGTCGACCAGACCGAGGTGCAACTTTAATATCGAAAATTCCAAAACGGAAGAGAGCAAAACATCTACATGCTGTTGCATTTGATAAAGCATCTTGACCGTAAACACCACAAATTTTTTCCCGGGCTTGCGCAGCCTTTTTACCTTTTTCGTAATAAAATTGCAAAACACCGAATTTTTTTCAGAAATTTCGCTGATTTTTACAATAATATTATTTTTGACACGATTGACGAAATACAAAACTGTCTGCATGCAAACTGTAAAACTGAAATGTCACCTCTCAAATGCGCGTCAGTATGACGCAATCTAATTAGTATTGCCCAATGTATAACAACATCTAGTGACAAAAATCTCTCAATACTTTCCTAACTATCCAATATATAAGTAGAATAAATATAATGTGCAAATGTTACATTAATATAGTAAACAAATATACAACACATTATCGAAACAAAGATATTCAAGGATCTTAATTTTGTATTATATTTTACTATATTTATTACTATAGAACAATGACTATTTGTAACCATTTACGAAATAGAAATCAATATCGTAGCTATTTTCAATCCCCACTTACATCTAGAATGAATTACAGCTGAAACGCGTAGGAGTGAAATAAATTAGAAACGGGCGAGTAAGACATCAATATGTTACGACGACGGCTTGCTAGATTTGGGTTAAGGGGTTATATACCTTTGAAAGGTTGAGATATAAGAGAAGTCCAACAATTTATTTATACGTATATAAAATTATGTTTCTTTAAAACATCAATATGTAAAGTGGATCTAAGAATTATTTGGAAACTAAATACCCGATTCTCGAAAAATTACTTATATTCAAACTGTGATAATTTCGTAAAAACTGATTTTACGAAAATAAGTTTCAACTCGTGTTAAAGTTAGAAGCTTCTAGTTTTATAATTTATTTTTCATTTAATTCTATGATTTTTTCATGATATAGCGACCGAGAAAATGAACACACGTATTTCTCAAAAGTGCTGGACATTCACACGTATGTGAAAACGTTTTTTCATAACTAAAACCAACAGATTAAAAGATTAAAGCTTCTTCTTTACAATCACACCTTAAACATGAATGTGTAATTTTTAGTAGCTTTACTGTGCTTTGAATGAGAGATATGACGCCATATTTACGCCAGTATAAATTACTTCATATGAGCTTTATACGACTAAAGAGGTTCCACCTTTATATTCCACCAAACGGTGAAATAAAATCGTACATTAATTTGTAAGTGGTCGTTGTAAAAAGGAGGCTTTAGTCTTCGAATCTGTGCAGTTTTATTTGCAAGAAAAAATTTTCAATGTTTTTGGAGAAGTTTGGATTTGCAACATTTTTGTGAAAAATGGGTCTTTAGCCTTTTACCTATTATATCATGCGCAACTACTTTAGAAAGAAATGAATACCGCTTTGCGACTTCAAGCCTTAAAACGAATTTAAGTTTGTGGTTGCATTATTTGTTTTTACGAAATTATGACAATTTAAACAGCGATAATTTCTCCAGAATCGAGTGTTTTAATACTGTCTTGATCGACTGTATATCTTATTATGTGGTAATTAAGAAATACTTGCTGAAATATTGAATTACAAGCTTTAAACTAACGCGGCAGCCATTTTTTCAATGCCATTTCTGCAAAAGATTTTTTGTGGTACCAAATATATTTCTATGGGGTTTTATCCAATTTATAGATTTTTATTTTTACATTAAAGTAGTTAAGAAGAGCAAATCGAAGTCAATTTTGGAAAAGGAAGCAATTTTTAAACAGGTAACGACTGTTTGAACTCAAATGTATTGGATGATTGCAAAAGTATACGTTTAAAATATGCAAAAATGTATTCTACTCTTTTTAAAGAAGAATCAATAGTGTTTGTACAATATTAGAGGAAGACTGTATGGAATAAGGTGGTAACTATATAATTGGTTAACAAAATTGTTAATTTACAACGCAACTACGTACTTGTTGCCAAATGAAATTTTGGAAGTGTATTCCAGAAGGATCGTACAGATTTATATAATTTTTAACAATAATGGAATATACGATTTTTGATAAATCAGTCCTTCGTTTGCCAAAAATACGTAGTCCCTTAAAAGCTAATTACGGCGATTAGATTTGAAATAATTTGAAATGAACCGAATTGAAATATAAACCACTCGATTGCCACCGTATTTGCTCTTACGTATTACCATTTCTCTCTGCAAATGAATCTGTTTCTACAGAATAAAATATTCCGTTTACGGGAAACGAAGATCGTTGATTTGAAGAACCTATTGAACGGAAACATTAACATTCATGAGGTCGCGAGAAAGATATTAACCCCTTGGCCTACAAGTTATTTTACAATACCGGTGACTAGATTTTCTTTATCCTCCGTGAAACGACAAAAAGAAAAGTCAAATTTGTAATTGCCGTGCGCGTAGCTATTCCCCACCGATTGTATGCGATCAGAGATTAGACAGAATGTTATTTCGGTTTAAAGGAAAGTAAGGAAACACATGTTTGAAAGATTCTCTTCGAAATCTTGATCACGAGTCTGACTCGTTGTTGTAGGGCAAAGGGTTAATATTAATGTCGCATACTTCATATGGACCGTTTATTTTGAAAGTGGTGCAAGTCCATTTTCTTCTGTTTCGAGAAAATTAAGTGTTAGCAGATCTGACAATTAAAAAATATAGGTTAATTATGTGAAGTCTGGGAATGTATGTACTAATTTATCAATATGTAATTTGATTATATAAATTTCTTTTAGGCGAATTTAACTAAAATAATATATATTTCCAGGCTGCAAATGGACTTACACCACTTTCATAATTAGTCAATTGTAAATATCATTTAATTTCAATTTTGAAATAATAAATATCACTTAAAATATATCTCATATTAATCAAATTTTGTTTATAAATAATAACAAGAAATAAAATAGAATTAGTATTTTTTATTTTGAACGTTAATTATATTTATATATTGTTAAACTTAACACAAGATACTGATATTATTAATTATTTATGCTCTTCATGTGGCAGTGTTTTAAAATATTCATGATGCACAGGAGGTATATAAAGTAATAGCTGCTGCATATCCTTATATTTTTCGTATGTAGTAGGCCTGGCATTGTGATACAAAGGCGTCAGGGCGATTTTTTCAAATTTTGGCGGTCTTCCCCGACATGTAGGTGATAAATTTAGAGTCTTAAATTCTGTGTCCTCCATTGATGTTATATATAAAATACTATACGGTGCACTTTTGCAAAATCTCATCCAACATATTTGCAACTAATTTACTTTTTCTCATTTAGTGTTTCTTCTTATCTGTTTTTTAATTGCGTTTTGTAGATTTTTTGTTGAAACGAAATTCTCTCGTTTCATTTCGTGTAAAATAAATTTATTACGTTGTCTACATTGGTTTATAACGTCATAATAATCCTGTGGTGTGTACAGGAAATTCTTTTTTCGTAATGCCATTTTTTCTGTCTATGGAAATTGGACTTACACCACTTTCATAATCAATGGTTACGCAATTTCTTTTAGCGGCCAATTTTAAATTGAACAAAGCATAGGCATTTTTTAAGATATTAAATACTAACTAGTTATAAACAAAAAGTTTACACTAAATTAAGCATAAATTACGTCATCTCTCTTTTTTTTTTAAATGACACACCATTTTCAAAATTAACAGTCCATATGATGATATTGTTATTGTAAACATAAGAAAAGTAGTTCGAGGAATATTATAGAATAGAAAGGTGAATGATTGGTGCGTTAGTAATATACAAGGTGTTCCACACAATAGACTATCTTCTAAACAGTTGGAAATACGAGAAATTGTTTCAGATCAAAGATAAATGGTATCAGACGATGCATAAAATGGAAATAACTTTATGAACTTTTGTGAATCGGTGCATCAGAGAAATCCCTGTTTTTAATATGTAGACCTATGTTTTTTATTGCGACGATCGACTCAGTTTTTGTGCACTACATGAAAAAACTTATGCCTAAAATTTTATAAGGTGTTATCGCAGCTAACAGTTATAAACATTGTAATAAAGCATAACGTAGCTACCCGAAAACATATTCTAGTCATAGTGAAATGATTAAAAAAATATTAAGCTACGATAACTTCGTAAGTTCAAGGCATAAATACAGGGTGTTTGCGAAATCGTGGTACAATCAGCAAGGGGAAGATTCCTCGCGTGAAATCGAGTCGAAAATATAAAATAAAGTTTTTTCATACAAGTTTTCATAATTCGTTGAGCAAGAATTCGTCTACAACAACAAGAAATGACATTTTCAACGTTAATTAAAGTCATACCATATTCTAAACAACAGTGTTTATAGATGCAAGCAGCATTCGAAATTGCGGAATAGACCGAGCGAATAAAACAGACTCTGTCCAAGTTCACGCTTACCTAATGGATTAACAAACTCGATTCCCTCGAAAATGAAGTCCCGTATGAAAAGAACTATATTCCTTATTTTCGACTAGATTTTATATAAGAAATTATCCCCTTGCCGGTTGTACCACGATTTCGCAAACATCCTGTATAGAGTAATGATAACGATAAACCCAGAAATGCATAAATCGGTGCAGTCGAAAGATTGTCATTAAAAGAAAGGAGCTGTTACGTTTCTGTGATACACCGACGAACAAAACTGCATAAATTTTGCATATTATGCACTGTCCGATACCATTTGACTTTGATTTGAAATAAATTCTCCTATTTCCTACCTTCTACAAGGTGCAGCATATTCCAGTTGTGCGGAACATCCTGTATGCAACATGCAATGCCTTGAATATAATTGCATGTGATTATTGCATGCAACAAAGATGACGCTTGTGACCTACGTAGAATTAAAAGATACCTGACCTGTACAAATTAATGTGTGTGCTCGTCCACAGGCCACGTGTGTAACTTTCTCTGGCTTCAAAACTGAAAATTACGATAACGATTCGTTAATAATAAATTCGGCAATTTTACAGAAAAGTGGACACCTTGCCAATTTCGACGAACTTCAAATATATTGTTAAAATAATAATTTCAAGCAACTCTTTTTGTATATATCTCTGGGCCTCGGCATTTGTTTTCGAGATATTTATAAGGGATATTATGGAATATTCTGGTATACTCTCGTATATGTATATTGTATAACATATATTCTCGTATATTATGGTATATTCTAGTATATTATACATTATTTTGGTATATTATGGTATATTTTGATATATTCTCGTATATTATGGTATATTCTTGTATATTATCGAATATTATGATACATTCTTACTATATTCTTGTATAATCTAGTTAATTCTGGTATATTATGGTATATTCTGGTATACTCTCGTATATATGGTATACTATATTATATTCTCGTATATTATACAATATTTTGGTATATTATGGTATATTCTACAGTACTCCGGTATATTATGGTATATTTTGATATATTGTAGTATATAATGATATATTCTGGCATATTCTCGTAAATTATGTTATATTATGTTTTTTTCTGGTATATTCTCATATATTATGTTATTTTCTGGTATATTTTCATATATTATGTTATTTTCTGGTATATTCTCATATACTATGTTATTTTATGGTATATTTTCATATATAATGTTATTTTCTGGTATATTCTCATATATTATGGTATTTTCTGTTTATATTCTATTCTGCCCTTTTTAATTGACCGAACACGTATTACATCCCCTCACCAGAAAAACCTAAGCCAGATCCAATAAAAAATTTGTTTAAAATAGCGGAAGTTTGGTGTAGTTCATCTAACAGTTTCTTAAAAATATCCTAGAAGGTCAAGCGGCTATATAAACAGGGTAAAGTTTCTCAGAAGAACACCCCAGATAGCATATTTGAAGTTCATAAAAAATCCATAAGGAATCCCGTTGCTGGATTATGACCTCATGAAGGGTTAGGTTTATAAAACCTTGAATGAATTATGGTTACCTCTGGGTTAGGTTTCTTGGGAAGGGGTGCGAGAGTGGAGCCCCTCTTCCGCACAGGACGAATTCGGTCATTGGGAAAAGGGGAAGTTTATTATAGTCATCCTAACAGTTTCTTCTAAATATAAAAAATGTACACAGTGTTGAATAAATGTTCAAGAAACTCTTTCGTTTGCTAATTCGTAATTTGACGGTTCGTTTTCGAGTTATAATTATAGTACTTAAATTCGGCCAACGGCAACATCATACTACGCTTCCAAGACGGAATCCGTTCGCCATAGCTGCGCTCCGATTGGTGCGTGTTTTGTTTGTGTTGTTAGTAACTGGAAAACATAGTCAGCTATGAGATTTCGTCTTTCAAGGAACTCGACAATTTTTTAGACACCCTGTACAGGGAAAAGTTGTTCAGTACAGTGACTGTGGCAATATATTTCAAGGACATCGAAATCGGTGAGATGCCCTCCTTTCTGTATAATTACCATAAATTGTTAATTTTATTCCAAACCAGTTTCTGAATATTAGTCATAGAATTGTTTACACCCTACATTTCAAAGTAATTAAAACTATTTCTATTTGAAGAAATTCAATAGATTAATCATTTCAAAAAGACATTTAATGTGATTTATGAACTGTATATTTAAAAATCTGATTTGTTATCGTTAAGCTCAGGTTATAAGCGACATTGTTGATCTGGTAAAATGGTAGTTTTTATGATGGTAGAGATACGTACTTTTCACGCAAGATGGTTTGCTAATGTGATTCTTATGACCAAGCCCCAGTTGACCCCAATCGTTGCTGCCAAAGACAAAAAGCCTGCCAGTTTCTGTATCAAAATAAAAAATGTATTGCACGGATGATTTACTAACCTTAAAACTAGGCCACTATTCTTAAATATTCATCTATAAATATTACGATGTAAGTATACGATCATTCTATAAAGAATTGTTTCATTAAATTGAAAATTTCAGACTTTCTAATAAAACTGAATAATAACTTACTTTATTACCGACTACGTGAAAGTAAACTTATAAAATACATTTCGATTGAGGAATTATTAAATGATACAAACGGATCAATTAATTTATGTCCGAAAACGTGGCCATTCGTCTATATTTTAAATTGAGATAGATTATAATTAGACTATGGATTTTCGTGTAAAATAAAAATTCCCTGAATCAATTACAAACTACCAGAGTCATATTACAAACATAAATATTTATTTCAATTCATAATGATTTGAGAAAATTGTAGACAGTACAATTATTTGTATACAAGTACTTTCAGATTTACTTTTTTTCATAATACATGAACTATGCAATTTACTAGTACTACAAGTAATCATTTTCGATATGAAAAGAAATCGTTACATAAATATTAATTGCACGTTCACTTAGATCTTTTGAAACTTTTTTTGTGATAACTCAATAAACCATACAATTAGAATCGCCGCTGCATATGGCCTTGTTGTTCGAAACAACTTCTTAAATCTGAAACTTGTAATTCATTTTATTAGGTTGTTCGGAAAGTAATTTCGTTTTAAAAAAATTTCGTTTTTATTTTCAATAAAATATTTAGTCGCTATAAGAAAATCGTCTTTCATTTTCATAAACGGAACGAAATTATTTTCCGAACAACCTGATAGCTAAGACGGTTTTCATTGACACATTTCTAAATCTGTCTATTAACACTTTGACTGCCATGTCATCCATGTATGAATGACAGAGTAATTTGTCCATTTTTAAAAATAAACTTGTACATTAATATAATCGTTACACTACATTTAGTTGAAATCTGGAGAATACGAGAAGGTCGAAGGATAACTACCGTGTCGTACATTTTAAATTTTAAATTGTTGTTTCATCAAATAAATTACTTTGATTCCGTGGAATGTTTGAGGTCGTTGTTCTGGCAGTTAAAGTGTTAATATCGTCCCATAAAATCGAATCATGGTGTCAGGATAAGAGACATCGCACGTAAAACTTTCCAACAGATTTTACAGAAAAATTCGTTTTCGCAAGCCACCCAACGAAAAATTGAAGGTAGCCTAATATAATAAATAATTTTATATAGTATTTGCGGGAAAAAGTTCACGTGTTCAGATAACCCTGCGATTAAATGGAACTGTTGATAATAACAGTGTATCCGCTTCGGTCGTATAGGTATGTTACGTGCACGAGCATTGCGTGGTCATATCGATTTACTGGACAGTGGCTATCCCTCTAAAAGCACAGGTCGATTGTGACTTCTTCGTGAGGCATGCTACAGAAGCTGCAAACTGTATGACTTTCGACCTCCACCATTTTGCGCGGAAGCTAACGCATCAATGTTCACTATCGTAAAATATTTACGCAGAAAACTGCGCTGAATACGTTGCATCAACTATGCAAAACACATCCTGAATTAAGGATAATATTAACCCTTTGCGGTCGAAGCAATTCTAACTCCAAAATTAAAACATTTCTTTCAACACTGAACATTTTCATTCGGTGGAATCATTTTTACATTGTGCATTCGACGTTAAACCTTGTTCAACAGTTGAATTTTTGCAATTTATAGAATACAGACGAATTTGGTAATACGAATACTAATTTAAAAAATTGCAACTTTTACTGGTGCCTCGGAGACGCCATTCGGGTGCAAAGGATTAAACTTGGAATAAACATAATAAACACATAAATTGTTAGACCATTCCGAAAGTTTATGTTCATAAAAGTAAAAAAGAAGACTGGAGTTTGTAGATACAGCTAATAAATCTAGTTAAATGTGAGCCAAGGTACCATTTATTGTTTAACGTAATGTTAAAATATATTTTTAGAATGACCGTAGACCAGTTGTTAATAATATTTGCTATTGATAATAAACCATATTCGACTTCAATGTATATAATATTAGAAGAAATATAATTAATAAGATTAACGATACACAGTTCGTCAGGAGATTAATGGTTGAAGTAACTTGCTAAAGATACAATAATATACGAAGTAAATGTTCGCTTGAAAAGTGTATAGATAACAACACTGTGAGTATTATTTTCGCCGTTAATCTTTTATTATTAATAGCTACGATTCATAATGTTCTTGGTACCTACTAATCGTGATACCGTCATGACGCAAGTAAACTATGGCGGAAGTTGGCGTGCAAGAAGTTAAAGTGAGAGTGCAAACACTGTCAGGGGATAAAAATACGCGAGAAAAATTACAGAAAATTATTTTTAGTAAGTAATCATGGCTTGTGAGACTAGTTTGTTATGTGTGAATTAAAAATTAGATGCAATGTAGTACGGGTACCAACATGGCGACACGTAACTTTTGTGTCACTGATAAATCATGGTCATTCACGCGTTCGCTTATTGATTTCCATTAAACTCAAGAATAGTCGTGTACAAATCAATAAGACGGCGTGTAGAACATCTTAATACAGGATATACTCTGTGAAATGTTGCACAGTCACAGGTGATTATATAGAAAAAGACAATGTGTCACACTGTCTAGGTTTCGAACATAAGTCATTTGTGACCTATGGATAGCATTGAAGAACACAGTATATGTATAAATGTTGGGACGTAGATGCGAGAAATAATCGAAATAAAATAGTTGATGGTATAGTATCAACTGAATTGCAATCATTGCTGAATTTTATCTGTGATGCAATTTTTTCCATGTAAAAACATACAATTGTATTATTCTTCTTGAACAACCGTGTTCAAAAATGATGCATTAAGTCATCACAGCTATTAACTAATATTTCATTTACAGTTAATAACAAAGTTCTTAATTTCTTAAAAAACAAACGATTCAATACTTGTTTTAAACGATCACAATAATTTTTAGCTAACATTTTAAATACAATTACTATTACAGTTGACATAATAATTCTCGTAATTTCCTGACACATTGATATATTTAATACTTGTTCTGTAACACTTTAACTTCCCAACTAAAAGAATAAAAAATTCCACAAAATCGAAGTAATTTATTTAGTGCAGCAACAATTGAAAACTTAAAATGTCTGACACATAGTTATCCTTCAATCTTTTTGCAGTCTCCAGATATGAATTAAATTGAGTACAACGAATATATTAGCGCACACATTTATTTTTTAACATGGACAAATAATTCTGTCACCCATATATGGGTGACATGGCAGTCAAAGTGTTAAATAATGTTAATTATTTGTAGAGAGATACTATTTTACAAACAAGTAACATTAATATTAAACATTTGTAGTAGTTAAGCAATTTTGTGAGTACGGTCATAAAATTTTCATTCTTCTTGCTATGCAGGTTTATTTGTAGTTATAGTAAATTATTAAATAAAACGTATTGTTAAGTAGATAGTATCAACAAATTGATTGTGCAAATATTATGTTACGTGCTGAGACTTTAAATAACAGTGTACGTTACTTCATTTTATGTATGTCACATACAAAATTACGATAGACGTATCTAATTCTAGAAATTGTAATTTACATTGCACATGATTCAGAATAAATCTTTACGTAAGAATGTTACTTTCTACATTTCGTTTTTGTTTAAAAATTACAATAATACAAAATAATAATATAAAACTATAACACAAACCAAATATACCTATATATAATCAAAGTATTTAGCACTAGAACTACCGAACAATAAATCCAACGATATACATTGCTTTGTGATAATAACAAGACTGCATCTATTCAAACTTCATTCAATTTTTATTGTAACATGTGGTTCGTTAAACAAGTACATCAGAAAATTACTAATGAAAACATTTTTATAACTTCAGTAATTGCAAAAGAAATAAGTAGGGACCAGTTATTTTGACTGGTTCGGTAGTTCTAATGTTAAAGATAGAGTTTTAAAAAGTGCATGAAGCGATGCATATAAAAGGTTACAAAACCGAATATTTTATGTGAAGTTTATTATGATAAGATTGTTGCTCAAGAAAACAGAATTTCCTTAAACCATGAAAAATTTGCATAAAAGTGGAACAAGAAAAATGAATAACAATTTTCTTTGTAAATCTCAAATGCTACATTCGTGCACTGGTGGATTGACTACGTGCGATATCCATCTTTCTATTGTAATAACAGAGCAAACAAATTTTGAAAAAATTTGACTTACGACAAATGACAGCGGAGTGCTCATCCCCGCACGCAATGGAAACCACAGGATCTTTTCGTATGAAAAAATGCGATGCAATGTTGTCTGCGAACCGACTGCGACCTATTGTAAATACTGCGCCCGATTCTGTAAAATTAGTTGTACAGTATTATCAAAAGTACTAATTAACATTTCCGCCTCAATGGATTTAATATCATCATAAAAGTGCAAACCCTTGTGCAAAAGTAATATTGTTTGAATTAATTATTGAAAACAGAGACTACATCAACACTTATTGTGTTTTTCTTTAAATAATTTCAATCGATTAGAAGAAATACGGTATTTTCAATTGCCATAAATATTACCACTATTCCATAGTTCATTTACTCGTATTTATCATAAATGCTAGACTGCGCAATTTGAAACAGAATTGTTCTGCAACAGAAGGAGAATTCGATCGCAAGAAACAGAAGTCGAATAAAAATGTATTTGCACTCTAGAATAATTCGAATTACTTAAAACAATATACCTATGTACATTCTTCTAATGTTCTTTCTATTTTGTGTTTCGGATTATCATTTTTCTTATAAATGCATGAAACGTTCAGTTTAATTATTAGATTCCAGAGAATCTAAATCTTCGGTTTGAACGTACAATAAAGATTAAGCTTTTGCCCTATAACAACGTGTCAGACTCGTGATCAAGATTTCGAACAGAATCTTCTAAACATGTATTTCTTTCATCCTCTTTAACACTAGATTGTCCAAGAAAGTCATTTTGACTGCTTTTTAATTTCAATTAGAAAAAAAATTATGTATATAATGATACAATTTCTTACAATTTTATGATTTTTTGTACAACATATAAATGCGTTTATTAATAATTGTAGTTACCCCCTCCCCCCTTCATTTCCGGTATATATACAATGTTATACCTATATTGCCCAAAAGCAGTCGTTTTCACTGCTTGGGAAATTTAAAATAATCAAATGACTCTTATTATTGAATTGAGTAAATTTCTTATATGACCAGTTCGGCTCTGTATTGAAATAACATTTTTCATATTTTTCGATTGCCGTTACATGATAACATACAAGTACATGTGCTTCTTGATATACAAGCTGTGGAAGAAATATTACGACCGATAACTTTTTCACTAGCATGTCACTCGCGACAAAATTATTGGCCAAAAACAACTGTAGTTGGAACTATTAGAGGAAACAAAAGAGAACTGCCAAAAGCAGCCAAACAAATGAAGGATAACATGTCTCGTTTTTTACTCTGCTATATAAATCAGAGAATTGTGTTCTTACAATATATGAAAGCCAACCAAATAAAAAAGTAGCTGTTCTGAGTTGTAAGCATAAATTTGTGAAAATTGATAAAAGTAATAAAAAAATGTTACCGGAATCTATTCAATTTTATAACAGTATAAAATTTGGAGTTGATATGGCAGATCAAATGGCCAGAAAATATAAAGTAAAAGCTAGTTCTCGTAGATGGCCCCTCCAAATATTTTTCAATATTTTAGATTTGGCTGCTATAAATGTTTGGATCCTTTACAAAGAAACGACAGGAATACAAATACAACGAAAAGAGTTCTTGTTTCAATTAGCAGAACAGCTTTCCACTGAATACAGAGCTGCAAGACAGAAAAATTCATCAGAACATGAAGACCCACAAAGATTAGCTGCAACATCATGAAATGCAACCCATTCTAACAAACGCAGAATTTGTCAAGTACGACTTTGACACAACAACAAAACGAATAATATATGTGAAAAATGTCAAAAGTATGTTTGCGGAAGATGTACACATAAAAGGATTTCTACTTTTATTTGCATAAAATGTACAAATAATAATGCATAAATTATTTCTTTTCCAAGTGAAGTAAATTTTTTTATTGTTAATATTTACTAATAACCTGTTATATAATTGTAAATAATATAAATAAATAGTAAAAAATAAATTTTAAATAAATTTCTTTACACATTAGTTATTCTTTCACAATGCAGTCATTTTGACTGCTTTTGGGCAATATACATAGGTATATCCTAAGTTTCAGTCTTTCTAGTGTTAAATCGAAATAACATTCTGTTTAACTGTTAACCGCATACAATCATTGGAAAATAGCTATGCACGCAGTAACTACAAATTTGCCTTTTTTTTGTCGTTTTGCGGAGGACAATGAAAATCTGGTCACTGTTATCATAATATATATCGTAGGTCAAGGTGTTAAAACATTTCAAAAGTGAAGAATTAGTTATATTGGGTGGGTAAATAAATTCTGTTGTTTAACACTAGAACTACCAAACCAGTCATTTTGACTAGTCCCCAGTTTTTTCTTCTGCAATTATTCAAGTTATCAAAATGTTTTCATCAGAGATTTTCACGTACACGTGACAATAAGAATTGTATGAAATTTTAATAGATGCAGTCTCGGTATTATTACAAAGCAATGTATATCGTTGCGTTTATTGTTCGGTAGTTTTAGTGTTAATGAATGTCGAAACTAAAAGTACTTGTATATAATTTGAGATGTTATAGCATGTGTGTGATAATATTCTGAACGAACTTTTAGGCTAAGTGTGTGATATCTATTGTAACAGCAAGTGTCCTCATTACATCGAAAATATGCTGTTTGGTGCCGCAAAACAGGATTTATGAGAGCTGCTGCTGCATTATTTCATTTTAACACTTTGACTGCCATGTCACCCATATATTGTTGACGGAATAATTTGTACTGTTTTTAAATAAATGTTTACATTGATATATTTATTTGTACCAACGTTGATGATTATACAGAAAGTGCAAGAAAGTAGGGGGACCGCTTTACGACATACATTTTATTTTTTCAATTTTTATTTCAGTCAATATCTCATTTCGATTTTATACAAATTTCGTGGCTGCTAGTTTGGCAGTCAAAGTGTTAAAGAATTGTGTAACATAAAGTCATGGTTATTTTGGAGAATTTTAGAATGACAATGCAATCTCCAAAAGAAGTTGAAGAGATTGGTTTCAGCGATTCCAAAAAAGAACCGAAACGAAGAATTGAGAACGTTTTTCGATGACGATCCATGTCAGACACTTAAAGAATTGTCAGAAACCAGCATTACTAATCGTTGTTAAGAAACATTCGTCGAGTATTGAAACAAGCACGTTCAGAATACGCAAAAAGGAATAATGAAGTGATTTTTCAGCATGACAATGTTAGACAAAATGCAAAATCAGCGAAGGAAACGTTGGAACAGCTTGAATGGCATGTGCTACCACACCTTCCATATTCACTAGCAATTGTCCCACCATATTACCATTTATTCAGATGAATGCAGCATGGTCTTTCCCAACAGTATGTATTTCAGTTCTTAAGAAGCTACAAAAAATGTTCTTTCTATCGCAGAATCCACTTATTCCGTGAAAAGCGTGGGAAGGTTAACACTGGAAAATACTATAAATAAAACGTTCTCTATTTTTCTCTTCATACAAAGGACTTTTATTTACCACAAAAAGAAAACAGCAAAAATTTATACAAGCACCTAATTAATTCTAGCATCAGAGGAAATCTAAAAAAATGTATTATTTCATTTCACAGCAGTATAAGGTCTGGGTTAGGCTAAGGGTTAGGTTACTTTTCTTTCTGGTTAGAATGATTATCTGCACAGACTGTAGGGTGGTTTTGCCATTTCCAAATTTAAGTCGCGTGCATCTACCATCTGGCGGTTTACAGTACTCCTTAACGATAGCATAGACGCGCTAAATTTCCGATGATTTACTCAAGGAGGTTAACGCGATAACGCGATATCCGCGCGCGAATCGCTTCTTTCTTACTCGTTTCGCACGAAATGCCGGTCGCGCGCAAATTGTTTGCCGACGCGAAACCATGACGAATTTTTCCAACGTTCGAACCGCCCCCGTCACTTTCAGCTTCGTCTGTGTCTACGTACTGTAAACAAGAATCATAAAAACTTCATTCCATATTCATCTGAAATTCAAATATCTCACGTTGGTCATCTAATCGGATCATAGATAAACGAAGCATTACTGTAATAACTCGAATCTAAAAGCACCTTTAGCCGAGTCCTATCTAAAAAGCGAACTGTTACGTGCACGGGATCAACGAAATCTGGCCTTTGTTGTTTCTTTCAGAAGAAAGATTAGCTTTCCAGAGAAATTGTTGGAAAGTTACTGCCCAATTATAAACGTAAGATTAATAGGTCAATCTATACTAATCCTTCAGTTGTTGAACGACGAGTTAACCCTTAGCACTCTAATACTGACTCCGTGGCACTATTAAAAATTGCTACACATTTATTTAACCCTTAGAGTACGGAGTGGGGAACTTTAGGTCCCCCAAGATTAGTTTTTCTTTAATTACTTCGTAAATAATTTCTTTCTCTCTTTTTTCCTTTAGGTAGTCGAGTTTTATTTTAAATCCTGTATAAAAACTTATTAGTGGCATTCTATTATTAATTTATCTATAATTATAAGGTAAGTTTTTCGTTTGGGGGACCCAAGTTACCCCACTTTCATCACGAAGAAAGGTCTTTCTATTAAATCTTGGACAAAAATTAGCTGAACCAAACATGAGACAACGTTTGCTAAAAGAAGCTAAAACCGTTCCAACCTTACGACGCGCTTTGTCGGCTTGTGGTGTTGCAGCTGAAATTGAAAAAAAAAGTGAAAAGTTCATAACAAAGGATGGAATAAAACGTGGTCGTTGCATTCTATGTCCTAGAAATAAAGATAAAAAGTCTAAATTGAAATGTGCCACATGCTCTAACTTTGTAATGAACATAGAACTGAAGAAAAGAAAATCGTTTGTCTACAACATATTATGGATTCTAGTGACACTGAATAAAGAATTTAGTGATAACGATGGAGATGGAGCTGATGCAATGAATTATTATATTTATTTTTTTGTATTTTTTATTGTTGAAAGAAATAAAATTGAGTTCCTTAGTTTGTGTTCCTTATTTTAATTATTAATTATAATAATAAGTTTATTTTATATCAAAACATGAAATGTTTGAAAGTGGATAGTATTTTATTTGTTTATTAAAAATAAATGCTGTAAATTTAATTAAATAAACGTTTTTTAATTTACTAACAGTCTTTGTAATATTAATATGCCAACTTATAAACAAAACAAAACAATTTTTGTGTGGGGGACTTTAGTGACCCCAGTCCGTCCTTTATGTTCCAAAATAGACTCCGTACTCTAAGGGTTAAAACTATTTTTACATCACACTTTGTTTGTTTCTAAGAAATTGACAAAAATTTACTGTTATGAGTACGAGCAATAATAAACTCCATTTGCATGAGAGAAATTAAATCATATAGGATGACACTATTCTAGGTCAAGAGAAATGCAGTGGTTTTTTTTAAGTTAAAGTAGTTTCGAGTCCAAAGGGTTAAGCTATGCAATAATTGAAAGTGTCTAATATAAATCTTATTTTATACACATGCTTTAAGTTTTTACTGGATATGTACTAAAACGTCCTACGTAATTTATTTCATTTGGGCGGCTTTATTGCATGTGAAATTAAACTTTACGAGCAAGCTGTGGACAAAAAGAAAACAATCACGTATTATCATGTACAAAGGCGTGGTTGAGTTCAAAGAACTGCTTCGTTATTTGCCCTTTGCGAATACTTGAATGCTAAGGAAGTTCAGAAGAACGGTTGCATTTCATTTCTGCAAGGAATGTGAAATTAACTTAATTTCTGCGTTGAAACTTCTAATTTCAATTGGCGCAACAAGAATTTTATTATTTTTACTAAAGTGAACTTCAAACTGAGTTTGTATAATCTCTCCTGGCTCGTGATAGTGATCGCAGGGGTTTGAATGAAAGTGGACAGAGATCTTTATACCTCGGTGGAATTAATAGGATGGAAATGTACCAAATTATCGAAGTAACTGTCGGCGGCCCTAAAATAAGCAGCGGTAATTACAGTTTCTCATTTCTGTAGGTCAATGATGCAGTCGTAGGTGTAAATCCTTCGCAGGGCTTATGTTTATGTTCTACTTATCAAAAGTTCAAATGTCGTTTCTCTGCATAATTCATCGCGCATCCATCTTTCGTGTACATGTCCCTTGGCTGCGTTGACTTTAATTGCCTGTTACGTTATCAGTCCATGTTTCAAGATTTACCTCTGTGGCATCTATTTTATGCCCGTAGCGCACAGTGCGGCATTTGAATAGGAATTCGGAACAAACATCAAAAAATGCATATAAGATCAATTGAAACATTTTTAATATTGATTTCGATGTCTAACCACAAACGATGACGTCTTAATAAATAATATTGATTTCAAAAACAATCTTTCCATTTCTTTTCAGCGTTCAACTGTAAGATTTAACACTAAATCTGCCGAGTATTAAAATTGGTCAATGTATATGATGTGGTAAAAATTACAAGGGCTAATTTAATAAGATTTTGAAAACCTGAAAAAGATCATTTGGCAATGCATATATGTATACGTGTATATATTACGCAAATGACGTTTAATTAAATAATATCGATTTCAAGAACAATCTTCCATTTTTGTTCAGCGCCCAACAGTAAGTTTTAATACTAAATCTACCGAGTATTAAAATTTGTCTAGTGTATGTAGTGTTATAAGAATTGCAAGGATTAATTTAATAAGATTTTGGAAATCTGAAAAAGGTCATTTGGTAATCCATATATATGTATATATGTATATTACGCAGATGACGTTTAAATAGATGTTATCGATTTCAAGAATAATCTTTCCATTTTTGTTCATTCCCCAACAGTAAGTTTTAACACTAAATCTATCAAGTATTAAAATTGGTTAATGTATATAACGTGACAAAATTACAAGGGTTAATTTAGTAAGATTTTGAAAATCTGAAAAGGATCATTTGGTAATTCACATGTACCACAGTTGAAACAAACAACTTTAAAACCATGCAAGCGTTTCACATGTACGTCATTGTATTTGACTTTTTGCAAACATATTTTGTCTATTTACTATTCAATGTCTTAACGACTATATCTTTTAATGACATCTGAATCACTTTTTTAGGAGAACGAGTTGAAACTGCTCTCGGTCAGAGTGACTTGCGCAATTTTTTAAACGAACAGTTCATATCTGAAAGAAATGGTTCCATCGTTTTAATTGGTTTCACTTGACACTTGGCGTCCGCGAAGATGGAGCACGGAATCATATCATAAAGTTGACAATGATCGAATTTATTGCTTTGGAACTTCCCATTTAGACTGCGTCCTTATTTTGAGACGCGACATGCAAGATGGTAAATTCACTATGCCGATATCATCGATGCGCTCATTTTCTACCCAGTGGAACTGCGTCGGGTCGTTAACCCGAGAACACATCGTTTGTTATATGCATAGTCACGAAAACAGATTAAAATATACACGACCAACGACCAAATCGATTCAAATATTTAATTCACCATTGTGTAAATGATGTATATAATATTGTCATTGTAACTCTGCACCTGTAATGCAACTCCTTTGACCACTCAGTAACATTGCAATATTTATGGCAACCGAATTCCACATATTCTTTGCTATTGAGATCGTATAAATAAATAGGTATTAACACTAGATTTACGGATATTGATTATATGCCTATTTTTACTGAAGTGAACCAATTTGACTCATACAAGAAAATTGAAGTGTTTTGCAAAGAAAATAGTTCCGAATCAATTTAAATGAAAGATTTATTATTGAAAAATTCATTGAAAACGTTTTTTACGTATAAACTCTGTTTTTGAAATACACTTTCCGCAAACATTTTGATTACATTTACCACAAAGGTTCTTACATCTATTTCTATTACATGATTATTGATCTTGACAATTGTTCTGTGCGTCAGTAGTATGAATTTTTGTCAATAAAATGGATGTGTTCTCGGGATCTTCTTTATATTTACATCTTAGCTCTTCAGCCAATTGGAAAATAAAATCTTTTCTTAGAAAGATCACGTGAGTGATGTAAGCTATAAATTTCATGTGTTATGCGATTAACTGTTAAATCATTTTATGAGTCAAATGCGTTTGCAACCGTAAAATAGGTATACTACATTCAATAATGCGAAATGAAGAGATCTGCGGGGAAAGGAATCAACATTTACATATATTTCATTACGTAACTAAAAACCAGCATATGTTTTTAAAAGATAATATTTAAGTTTTTAATATCAAATTTTTAATGAGACAAATTGGCTCAGTCCGTTAATCTAGTGTTAATAATTATTAACACTATACATAGATTATAATCTATGTATAAAATATCGTATTCTAACATTACTTGATCGTATATTTTTAAAACAGATTTGTAAGCTTTCGTCACTGTTGCAATTTTTTATTAATGTATCAACGGTGTAAAAGGCAATTAATTTTATTTAGGATATTTATTTGAAAAAATCAATGAAAAACTTTGAGTAATAGGAAAATTATTTCGTGCGAAACCGAAGTGCAAATAATAGTGTACAAGTTTGAACCTTCAGTTCCGTAGAAGTAATAAGTAACTGTACGATTTATAAATTCTACGTCATCATTTTTGCCAGAAATAATTTGTTCAATTATTTTCACACAAATGGTTGTCGTTTACGACATGAATGTCTCGGAAAGCAATTTTCTGCGGGCGTGAGCTACCGCCCACACGTTCGTAAAACTAGCAAACAGAAAAGAGATAAGCAAATTCATTTCTGCTGACGCAATATTATAATGATATGCATAGTGATTACAATACCGTTAGTTCATTCCCTACGTAAACGTTTAGTTTATTAGTCAATTTAACAATCTACCAATATTAACTTCTCACACATAAGCAATCACTTTTGAGCATAATTGAAAATTATTCACTGACGTTCTGTAAAACCTTGTTTTGCTTCATCTTCATCGCATAAGTCATAAAATTGATTATTATACGGAAAAATTTTATCGTCCTATCATTTATATTGTTTATTCCTTGATATTTGTAATAAAAAGATACAAATAATAATTTATTGAGTGAATAAATTAATTACTGAAGTTCGTCATTAACACATTTACTACTATCATTTGTTTTGGTACAACCCTTATAAGTAGTTGCAATATTTTTATCAAGATAAATCACTCCCTTTATGAGAAATTTATAAATTATAATTGATAGAAATTATTGGCTAACAAACAATTTCTATAAAAGGAAATAAGTTGCGCGTTTTTATACAGAATTAGAAGTTATGTTTGTCACAGATGTAATTTAATTAACCAATTAAAAGTAACTTAAGCAAAACACTTTTAATTAGTTAAAAGTAGATTGTAAAAATTACCATAACTGTTACAAGAAAAGAGAAAGAAGAACTTTGTAGAAATTAGAAACAAAAGCCTTAAAATTTTTATATTTGATTGAATGTAAAAAGTTTAGATGTGTTTGCTACTTAACTATTTAATATTCTTTATTATAAAAATATTTTCCTATTATAAAATGTCGTTCATATAACACAGGCCGTATATTCACCCCTGAAACTTGAAGATCGCGAGGATCGATTTTAATTAATATAAATACTTGAACTTTGAAAGTTTTCGATTTCTGTCGATTTTATAGTTTAGCACGATCTTTCTAATATATACTGACTCATTAGTTTTAACGAACATGGGTTGTCAGCATGCGTAAGCCGCTTCGATTCCTTCTAAACTAATATTTCAAAAATAAATACGCTCACATGTTAGCAAACATATTTAGATGTTTGCAAAATAAATAGAAAATTGAACTTTATCTATAAATGCTTTTAGATCTACTTCTATGTCTTTCTTTCGCACGCGAACGTTATTCGTCGTTTGTGATTCCTTTCCGTAACTATTATTTACAGCAAGAAAGACATAATCTAACACAATTTCTGCAAACCTCAAAAAGTGAAACAGTATAATGTAATTTCTTGATTGTTTTGTAATCTAATAATAAATAGCACAGTATACTTATGCAACGCAGAACATGCGTACTGGTAGCAATGTCTTTTAGATTGCTATCTATTTATAAATGTGTAGAAATGTTTCTTCAAAACATCATATTATTAACGAATGAAATGAATTCAACCACAATTCTCTACGTTTTTCTTAACTATTATCTAAATTCTTTCCTCAAAATAAATATCATTAATCTTGAAACTACAAACTTATTTAAGATTCTGCTTTTAAAAGTATTTCATATTAATCTTTAGTACTCGAGTGGCGACTCTAAGACGTCACGAAAAATTGCCACACTATTATTTAAAAGAATTTTAACATAGCTATCTTTATATCTAAGAAGTTGATATAAATATAACAGTTGTAAAGACGATAGAACGAAACTTTCCTACGTCAGAAAGGATTAAAATAGTAAATTACCTAAAGATTTATCTGCATACATAAATTCATGAATAATCTTTTGTTAAAACCTTTCTTAACACTTCAACTGCCCAATTAACAACCTCAAATCTTCCACAAAGTCAAAGTAATTTATTTAATGAAGCAACAATTGAAAACTCAAAATGTACCACATACAGTTACCCTTCAATTTTCTTATATTCTCCAGATTTCAACTAAATTTAGTGCAACAAATATATTAATGTGCAAATTTATTTTTAAACATGAACAAATAATACTGTCACCCATAAATGGGTGACATGGCAGTCAAAGTGTTAATTCATTAGAGTATATCTCTTCAATTTTGGTCTCGAAAAAATGAAATTAATTATCAAGGTGTGTAGAATAATGTAGATATTGTTTAAATAAATTATGTAATATTTGAAAAAGTTTGAAAATCTTTGTTTCTATTACTTTCATTTAATAATATCGAAAACGTATCGTTAACATTTAAAAAAGACTCAAATGAAGAATGCAATACGTTTGCACCAATTATTTGAATGTATAAAACTTGGAAGAATGTTTACAATGTGTTGACAGCATTAACAATGCTGTTAAAACGTTATTACCATACCGAGCTGATAAAAATATGCAAATCACAGTGAGAAGAAAACTCCAATAATATTAGTGTATTACTTTTTCACTTGATACACCTTCAGAATGAATCTAATGGAGCCATTAACGCGCACGCCAACAGCGTCATATATTTACACCGATCAACACTTCACATTTGCGTAATGCAATAATGAAGATGTTCCAAAATATCAAGAATACGTTCCTTTAGAAACTAGATTAAGTCGGGAAATCTGATACTGGTAATTAATGATAATAATTCTTGAAGAGAATAAAATTATACACGAACCTTTTGTTATTTAAACAACTAAATAATTTATTTCTAACTTCAGAAATTAGTCTTAACAAAAACGACTTAAAGCCATAATGTATGACACAACATTTAAAAGTTTGTTCAGACTTCTTCTTTACATATTTTTGAGAATTTCCTACAGATACAGCATAGAGAAAGATATTATAAGAAATAAATTCAATTCAACCGTAATATTAATTAATTATTAAGTACGTTATGTATGACCTTAATAATCTTCTTTAAAAAGTCAGTCTAACACTACAACTACCAAATCAGTGATCCTGACTGGTTTCTAGTTTTTTCTTTCGTAATTATTGAATTTATAAAAATGTTTTTATTAGAAATTTTCGAATGTACTTCTTTAATGACGTATAACTCACAATAAGTATTGTATAAAGTTTTAACAGATGCAGTTTCATTATTTATTGTTCGGTAGTTCTAGTTTCAACACTTTACTGACCGGAAGCCTATTATTAGGATTTCCAATAGTTGCACTATGACAAAATGAAGCTGCTTTTACACTGTAATTTATAACCGAATTATTAGATAACGTTACTGAGGATGTCACGTTGATTTACAATAAAAATTGCTATCAGCGAGAGACCCCTTTCTTCAATCATGGACAATGGACCTTGAAAAATTCTAAAATACTCGCCGGTCGTTAAAATGTTAATAGAAAAAATACTACCGTCACATTACTCAGAAGTGATTTATTAATTCAATCTTCGAATTGCTACTAAACACGGAAACGTTTACTAAGAATTGTTCAGCTACGAATTACAGAGTTGAAATAACTGGAAAATCGCAAATAGATAACGTGTTAGTCGGAACTACGTAGACACCTATCAGAATAAACAACAATGGCGAGCGTGTTGATATTGAAGATAAATTTCCAGGTAATAAGCACTTTTATAAATCAACCTTCAGGGCCGCAAGTTTGGATAAACAAACGGAGTCTATAGATCACTGTGATGCCGGCTTGCCGGCACGGCGTCGCGTCGTGTAGGGGAGTAATAGCGTTGGTTTTCGACAACGTGGAAAAACGAAAATGTTGCCGATGTTGAAGTAAGGTGCTGGTTGCTCAGAAAGTCGAAGCAAAGTGCATTGAATCGAGTGCACAGAGTGCGTGTTCGTAGAAGGTTTACCAGGTATCGTTTCTAGGTCCGACAAGCCCATGCTTACACCTTGCGCCGCGGAACTTGCAGCCGACTAACTACCGGTCAGGCATGGCTATCCTGGTTGGAACTTAAACCGAACGTTGCCAGGCAACTGGAAATCAATTTCCAATGGCAACCACACTGAACGCGTGTTTCAACGATAAGAATGGGAGCGATCGTTCGCCGCTAGTGTGTCTCGCGTGAAAATTAAAAACAATGCATCGTTGTCTGTGCGTCCCGTCGCGTGCCACTACTTCCTGGTGTCATCCAATATTCAACGTAACGCTGCATATGCATAGTGCATTGTCTATCGGACGAAAATAGAAAAGCAAATTTTACTCTTGTTGCTAATTGACGCTGTAGCCGTGATTGTAAACCGTTGTTAGCACTAAAACTACCAAACCAGTCAAAATTACTGTTACTGAAGTTATAAAAATGTTCTCATTAATAATTTTCTGATGTACTTCTTTAGCACTTTAATGGCCACACGTTTATGCAGTCAAACGTTGTCAGGGACCGGCAATATTTTTGAAGAATTAATTTTAAAAAGCTTTATCAAATTCACGAAATAATACAACATATGCGAACATGCACCAAAAAACAATAACAATTTAACAACAAATTTAATATTTTTCTTTTGTGTAATAATTATTAAAGCAATCACATGTAACGGTACTTGGCAGGTCCTACTGGTTTTTTAATTTTATACGCATAGCAAACATGACAGTCCTTTTAGACAACATTTTTTATTACTGATATTTGAACTAATTGATGTTTTAGTTCTTCGGCTAATCTTTCCACTGGATCGGGATGAACCACGCGAGATGTAGCAGGATCACCATCATTTGTTTTAATCCACACACTTCCTGATTTAAGTAAATAAATAATGGTAATTTAATTTTCGAATTTGCTCGTTGTTCAAATGTTCATATATACGAAATGAGTTAAATATGGCACAATTTATTAAGTAGAAAGAAAGAGTGTGGTACTGGCCATTAAAGTGTTAATGAACCACAAGTTACAATCAAAATTTAATGAAGTTTGAATAGATTCAGTCTTGTTATTATCACAAAGCAACATATATTTATTGTTCGGTAGTTCTGGTGTTAATCAGTGTTTGATTTTATGACTACACAAAATTTCTTTTGAAACAAGTGACTGCGATTCTAGTTATCGTCGCACTTTATTTTTATTAGTGTCTGTGCGATGTTTCGTCAAAAATTGCAGTAGAAATTGTTTATGTTAATAATCGTACCGATGAAGTACGAAGTGTATAATTGAAAGTAGCAGCAAAGCAAAGTAAATATCATTTGAAATTATTGGTTATAAAGTAGACCAGCGGGTATTTATGGAAAGCGAACGTGTTCTACCTCAATTGCAACGAACAAAATCAAAGTACAAATTCATTTATTTTCTTCATATATTTATCTGGTTGAAAATAACACAAAAGTTTTCAATTTTCCGAATATATTTATTGTTTCATGTTTCATCTAGTCAATATTTGTATAAAGAACTGAAATCCACAGTCTAAAAATAAATTTTCTATAAGTTGCATAACTTCGAATCTATGATATACAGATTTGTATAGTATACTTAACACTAGAGCCACCAAACCAGTCAAAATGAGTGGTACCTACCTATTTCTTTCGCAGTTACTGAAGTTATAAAAATATTCTTATTTTGAATGAACCCATGTTACAATAAAAATTGAATGAAATCTGAACAGATGCAGTCTTCTTATTATCACAAAGCAATGTATATCGTTCGATTTATTGTTCGGTAGTTCTAGTTGTTAATCAGTGTTTGATTTTGTGGCTAGAATTTGTATTGTTGTAAATAGAATTGGAATTTCCGTATTGGCAAAGAGCTAATATGCATTTTCACTGAAGCATTTTGTCGCAACAAAATGTTGAAAGCTTACATTTCTTAAAGTTGCATTTATGTTTTAAAAAGCTTCACGTGTTTGCAAATGGTATTTATTTTAACAGTCCTTGTAGTTAGAATATTTTATTAAATGCAAAATGTACTGTTTTATTAGATAGGAATGAAAATATTGTCACAGAAAAATGAGAAACTTTCTGAATGTAATGTTGTGCTGTAATTTTGGAGAACGTGAAAATATTGGTCGTCATAAATGACGCTCATAGCAAATTTGATGAAATATGTTTCTGAAAAATGGTATGCGATTATGATTAAAAATTTTTATAAATGTACATTGTAATAGATAACGAAAGAATTATGAAAACTTAATTGGAAAAGTAATTGGGAAATGTATAATTGTGATGAATGAATATGCAAACGAATTTATTTTGAAAGAAATTTTCAAAATGTTGTATTAATTGTTTAAACATATGAAATATAAATACGCAAAGAAATGTAAAAATGTAAGACACGTTTGAAATATACTCCTAAAATTACTTATCTTTTAATATAGTTGTTTAAAGGTTGTTAAAGGTTTGTAAACAATTAAGCATAAATTTAGGTGCCTTTATTATTCCTATTAATTGTTAATGAATAATAAATATCAATTATTGTAGAATGTACCGTTTGTAATTAATTAAATTTCAACCATTTTTTTAAACTTTAACTAGTTTAACTTTAAATAATTAAAGAAGAGTATTTTTTGTAAAAGCAGTCGATACAAATAATTTTACTCAGCCTCTAAACTTTTTAACATACAGCACAGTATACACACCATTTCAATTTATTATATTTACGTAGATAATAAGTATTATTTTCGTCTAATTGAATTAATTTTTATATAACTTCTATAAAATTTGTAGGTAAAATACTGTTTCAATAAATTATATTTACCGAAAATATCGACTACAATATTCTTTACCGGCGTGAAACTAAAGAAGGTTCTAGAAAGTTGTATAGAGCGCATTGGTATCGTAAACGTGTGCAAAAGCGTGTTTATAACAGAATCGCTGTCATGTTTTGTAAATGAATGCGAATTTTTCTGTGTGAAAATCAAATTTGCGTCAAAGGATTGAATTGCTAAGTACTTTAGCAATAAATTCATCGATTGACAAAATTCCAAGTGGTACGTTTATTGACAACATTGCTTTATCGTATGTGATATATATCTAACCTATAACCTAAACGATAACGTTTATTTACTTCAAACAAATGTGTTTATATTTTAAAAAATCGTTGAATTTTACAGTTGAAATAGTGCTTACAGATGAATAAAGTTAAAAAATAATTTAGGAATCGTATTTCTTTGCAATTTATTTTCTAATGTACTGTACATAACCTATATAATTGTTTCATTGGTCAATATTAGTGCAGTTTTTACTAGATATTGTTCATTATATAAAGTGTAATTAATATGTCACATATAGTTTTCTATCCTGGATCATATAACAGTTTAAATTAACTTTATTTGCTAAAGTTGATGGTGATATATAATAGTACCTATAGGTTAGGAAAAGATTTTGACAGTTAAAGGATATATTTGAAATATTATTGCTTGCCCAGAAATGTATTAATATTAAATAGGATATAGTTATTGTTTATATTGTTACTGTTATTGACACATATAAATAAGCATACTACTAGCATAAGCTCATTATCTGTGATTTATATTAACACTTCTTGTTATTTGTACATTCAACAGGTGTTCTACAAATTATATAGTAACATTTTTCAAATGCAACATTATTAGTAATCAAAATGGCTGACTGTCAAGAATCTGAGAAAATCAATGATCCAATGAAACATTATAAATTTGATGGAAAGTCTTACACGTACCAGGATCCTACTAGTAATGTGGTATATAGATTTGATCAAGAGAAAAATGAGTGGGTAGTGAAAGAAACAACAGAAACGAAATCTGAAGATTCAAATGCTGATACAGCCAAAACGCAAGAAGGAGTATTTGGGTTCGAAAATGATACCCACACGTATACAGATCCCAATGACGGCAGTGTATATTTTTGGGATAAAGAGAAAAATGCTTGGTTTCCCAAGGTGAGGTGTGTTTTTATTATTTATGCATGGTTAAAACTTTTCATAAAAATGTTTTCTAAATACAATTAAATCTTTGATATCCATATAAATATGAAGGTATAACAGTTTATAAATCGATAGTTAGATATTTGATATAGGAAATAGATATTTCCTATTATTTCAATAGATATTTGAATATGGAAAGTTTTAGTCTATATTTTGTTTCAATCATAAGTCATTGATTGTAATGGTATCATTGTAGGTGGACGAAGATTTCATGGCCAAATATCAGATGAGTTACGGCTTTACAGAGCCAAGTGGGGCAACGTCGACACCTGCACAACAGCCAGAACAATCACTTAAAGCTGATAAGGAGAAGAAGAAAGTGGAAGCTAAAAGAAAAGCACAAGAGCCACCAACTTGGTTTGAAGTGGACGAAGCACATAATACAGCTATTTATGTATCTGGTCTTCCACTGGACATCACCATGGAGGAACTCGTAGAACTTTTCAGCAAATGTGGCCTCATTGCACGAGACGAAAAAGGAAAGAATAGAATCAAGTTGTACAAAGACTCAAATGGACAGCCCAAGGGTGACGCTTTGTGTATCTACATAAAGGTAAGTGATTACTTATTCATTTATTTATTAGGTATATTGAGAAATCCACTATTATTTTATGAAAGCATATGAAATAGTGGATTGCTTATTTGTACACCTAAATATATATATATTTTGATATATGGTTTTATAATTGGTGTACAGCTGAGTTCTGTATATGCCAATAGAAATTTATCAGATTGATAGTTTGACACATATCTTTTCATTGTTATAATACACATGGTTTTAAATACAGAAAATAGAAGTTGACATTTGTCATATTTACAAAGAAAACAGTGCAAAATAGTTAATTAATAATAGCATACAATAAGTTTATCTATTGCAACTAGCATCGTTGAATAATAATATTAACTGGTACATTATACTTCAGTAGTTGGTAGAGCCTCTATTATTTCAAGACAATATTAAATTTACAATTCAAAGTAGACTCTCGTTAACTTATGACATAAACTATTTTAGTAGTGAAAAAAGCTTTATTCTATTATATTTACCTAAATTATATGACTAAGAAAACGTAAAACAAAAATATTTTACTTCATAGTGTCAATGCATATTAAACAATATTCGAATACATATTCCTGACTCTCTGAGTAATATTGATATGCAATCAGTACATTGACCTTTAGTGGTGAAGTATGTTATACGACAATATTTCTTCAAGATAATATGGAAGTACAGGTATATTTGAAACACGTTAATTGATGTCGAAGCAAGCTGACTATTTGTGGTACATAATGTACTATAATGATTACATCGTTATTCTAAACATTTATTTAACGCGAGACAATTTTTATATTATCAACATTAGAGACGTTTTGATCGAAGAAACGAAGATATTCATTCAAGAAAAATGTGCTTCTATAATACAATTTCGTCGATACACAAAGCTAACAACCAAATATTCGTATTATTAAAAAGCATTTGAAGAAATGTTCTTTATAATACTTAAATGTATTATATAATGTTTAATATACATTTAATAATTTAAATGTATTATACAATATTTAATACGTAATACTTTAAGTAAAGTCTATTTATGCACTTCACGTAGAACTGATATAAATTGGTTCTCCTGAATGTTTCTGAAATGTCGCACACATGACAAATAAGAAAGAAACAATTACAATAAACTACATAATAAAATATAAATTCTTTGCATGCGCACAGTAATAATTTGTATAAATATCTAACGGTAGCAGGAAAAGAAACGGATTCGCAATACAATTTCTCCACTTCATACACGATACATCGATATTAAGGTCATTAGTCTACAGATCTGAGGTAACGTTACTAACTAGACAGTGACCGTCGAGAATCTAACGCCTATTCAGAGAAAGGAACATGAGAAACTGTTTCGCTGATATTAAGTGAATAAATTATTTCAGTCTGTGCTCGGTTTCATTGTCATCTAACATGGCATCCGTACAGCTGGAACGCATTCCACTATCCACAAGAACTAAACTCTTGAATGATTTTGCACTCCTTATCTGGCGAATTGAATTGAAATAAGTAAATTTGAGAGTATACAAGTATTGAAATAGTAGACAAAGCATTTAAAACGCATTTTATAGTGTGAATCATAAAAATAATAGACTTCCAAAATGTTAGGGACCAGAAATTCACCAAATAAAGAGTTAAAGAGACATCATTGCATCGGGAGCAACGTGCTTTCAAGGTTTCAGAAGTACTTCTTCGCTCGCCAAGTCATTGATCTTCCCTCGGTGTTGCAAAAAGACCTTGCTTATGTCTGTTAAACTTTGTGGACCGTTGCTGGGTCCGTCACCGAGAAATGCGCTATGCTCTCGACCTTGAGGCAGGATCTGTTCCACCGTCGGTGCAGAATAATGCAGCTGGGTTCTGTTAGGATGATGTCGCACTCGTGTCTTCGGGTACGGCACTCTGTTACTGAAAGAAGATGAAATATTAGCGATCCTTAAAATGATTGGGGCCATACTGTGAGCGTGTCCCAGCATAAATATGAACAAACCATTATCCTTGTTGCATGGCACAAGGCGATTTTATGGCTCAAGGGAAGTTTCTTTCAGAAGACGTGACAGCTAAATTTCAGTCTTTAAATGCAACGGTATATGTTTAGTTAAGTCTCATGAAAGCCCTCGTATATTCCTCCGCGTGAGAATTCATCTATTTACTTTTATATATTGTAAACTGTATGTATTACTACATATTCCTCGAAAATACGACGCTGTGGTCGAAGCATAATTTATTTAAAAATATTTTTTAAAAACGTACAGAAATCCATGTATTCTGTACTTGATTGAACTATATTAAACACTTTTAACTTTTTATTGTTAATAGTGTATGTTATTTTTAATTTAGTAAAATAGTAATATAATATATAGTATGTACATTTAATGTAGAAAAATTATTCGGCTTAAAAAATGAAACTTAACTGTCATATCTCTTAAATTATTAATATTTTTGTACTATTATAACTTCGTTATAATATGTACTGAAGAAAAGAAATTATTTAAATAATTCCCCGTAGATGTATCTTTACAATCTCTATATACAATCGTGAAAGAAGTTTCGAGCAAAATCATGTGGTTGTAACGTTAACCAACGGTTTACGTTCGCGTAAGTTTTTGCAGGCTCGGTGCACCCTTAATTTACGACCGAGAGTGTAAGAAATCTTACTTGGCTGGTGGCCTTGAACCTAAATTAACACCATGGGCCCAATAGTCGTTCGCATTCTGTTCCACCCAATTTCTCTTCCAAGCCGGTCGTTTACGTTTGCCCTTTAGTGGCTTTGCCATATCCTTGGAGTATTTCTTGCCCTTTCGAGGCTTCTTCAGCGCCATGGGGTCCGTCATCTTTTTCGCTCTCCTTGCTGGATTTTAAACAAAACTTTCTGTAATACCGTGCTTTGCACACATGAATCACGGCGTACGGAAACCGGCAAAATCACGCACGGTTTCCCTTTCCATCGTTCGCGGTTACTTTTCATACAGAACGGTTCTAGAATCTTCAACTGATGCATTCAGTTTTCATGAAAGCGTATTGGAGAAGTTGATAACATCTTACCTACACGGCCAGCCGGTACTTCGCAAACGTAATACTTTCGATCGACGCAACTTCGTGGACTCCATCTATATTTTAAGTTCGGATCAATCGTGATGCAATGCCATTCATAGTGTTGCTTCGACTGATCGGATTGAGGTCTGCCAAAATTTTGGAAATCCATCTTTTCTCCGGTCACGCCCCATTCCCAGGCCATCTTCTTCCAGTTGTATATTCCGCCGATCCATCTTTCTAGTTTCGCTGGAAATTGATATTTCAATATCTCAGTATGTATTACTCTTTTCCTATTTTCAGGATTTTCTGTACCGCAATGTTTTGCATTTGTTATCGTAAATACCTTGCGTCAAGAAAACTTTATTAAGTTGAATCGAGTCTGTAGAGAATATCTTACATTTTCCAAGTTTTTGTATAATCGATTTTAAGTATTATCTGTTGGATATTGCATTTTTAGCAATTCGCGCGTTATATTAACACTAAACCTACAGAGCATTAAAATTGGCTAGTACATATAGTGGCACACAAAAGTATTCGGACACTCTTCAAACTTAAATAACCTTTTTAAGATTGTACCAAACGTCTTGACTTTTCTTGAGCAATTAGTTGCATTGATTTAATAAATGAATATGCAAAATGAATTTTGTAAATATTGGAATTGGTATGAATTACATGACCAATAAAAAAAGAACCTTTTAAATATTTTTTATTTGAGCCACGTACTAAAAATTTTAAAGACACATCTGGTAGATCTATAATAGTTATACACATGCAGAAAAATTCATTGAAATCGATCGACATACACACGAGCTACATGCCATCGAAAATGGTGAGAATCGCAATTTTTCACGATTCTTGGTCAGTTTCTGCTTAAATTCCACAAATTCTTACACCTTTCTACGCGTGTCATTTTTTCCCGCGTCAATCGATTTCGATGAAATTTTCAGCATGTGTATAACTAACACAGTCCTGAAAAACGCATATTTTAAATTTTCATTACGAGTTGAAATAAAAATGTTTTAAAAAATATCTTTTCTACTTTCCGACGTAATTTCTACCAATTGGAATTATTTCAAAAGTATTTTTGCATATCATTTAGTAAATCAATGCTTCTATTTGCTCCAGAAAAGTCAAGTCGTTTGGCTCAAGTTTGAAAAAGTTATTTAGATTTGAAGAGTGTCCAAATACTTTCGTCAGCCACTGTACATATAGTCTTATAAAAATAACAAGATTTCATTTATTCAGATTTTGTGCAATTTTTACTAGAACATGTAATTGAACAAAGAAATCCATTCAGTCGATTTCTGCAAAGGCAATTTTGTAACTTTAATAATTGCAAAATGAAGAGTCTGAAAAGTGTTATTTGACCCTCTGTGGTAGGTTTAGTGTTAAATGATTGCTTTTTGTTACACTTCTTTTGTTATGTATTTGATATGTTAGATGTTCAGACTGTTTAAGTATTGATAAAATTATAATTGAGAGTATTCTGTACGTTTATATTAACACTAGAATTACCGAACCAGTCAAAATGACTGGTTTATGATTTTTTCGTTTACAATTATTGAAATTATAAAAACATTTTCACCAAAAAGTTTCGAATGAATTTCTTCATTGAAGCAGACATTGCAATAAAAATTTTACGAGATCTGAATGCAATATACATCGGTCGGATTTCTTACTCGGTAGTTCTAGTGTTAATAAAGTGCTGTTTAATTAAATTACAAACGAGATCACTTAGTTTATAACTATAACATTATCATTTAGTGTTTAGTAAATAGTAGTTATCGTGAATTTATAGACAACAGATTATTATTAAAATCGTCTTCTTATATAAGAGACTTAGATTACAATTATTTTATTTCAGTATCGTTTGAGCATCAAATTTTTCTATAACTTTGTATTTTTGTGATTTATTTTCTAAGCTCAAAGTAAAGAGAATTAGTTTCGATAATTGAGAGATTACAGCAAGAATAAATTAGAAGTACTATTCATTTCTCACGTACACTTTGCATTTTACAAATTTGCATATGGAATAAATGTATAAATATTTGCAATCTAATCGGTACAAAATATTTAAATTGTGTCTATTTCTGTTCCGGTATTATCAATAACAGAGTGAACGATATCGGGAAATTTTACTTACTGAATTGATCACCCATCAGATATTTTCTTAACATCCTGTCTTTCCCACTCCTATCGAGAATTGCCAGAGTTGAATTTCTGTCTTTACAATTGAAATGAGCGTCCCTCCAGGGCGCCATTCCCGCGCTTAAATAATAGCAGTATTTTTTTATTCGGAAAAATCCTATGGGACAGGCGAAACGTTTTATGGGTCTGTTCTGCCGGTTGATTCGTAGACGGTTCGTAACTGGTTGGTTAATACTGACATTGTAGGATGCCGCCGCATAAGCAGATATGCCTGAAACAAATTTTGTATACTGCATTAACGTCAATTTTCCAAGCTTTTACTTCATTTCTATATTACAACTACCGAGAAAAATTCTTAAGGTCATTCAACATTTAACTAAAGTGTTTACCGTAATATGAAAAAGGTTCGATACTCTTCAAATAATTCAGTACTTTCGTAACAGAGTATCTTTTAATTCTTAAATTACTTTGAATGCAGTTAATGGAACTGATTGAAGTAGCATTTATTAATCTAGCATAATATGATCATCCTATGTAGTACAATGAGGCGTACAAACATTAAATTATATTTGTGGAGTGTATTACTATTTCTGATTTTTTTTTTAAATTCATACTTTCATACAGGAATTGAAATAAATAGTTATGTTTCGTTTTTAAAAGAATTCTATTTGAACTTCTACACTACGTTTGAGAAGATATCTTTGCTTGTGAAACTTTTATGAATAGAAACGTCACCCTTATGAATTTCTTCAAAAAGTTTGCTTACGAAACAGATACTCTAGTATCTGTATAATAAAAGTTCCACGAAAAGATGGAATTTTATACCATTTTGAAAAATGGATTCTAAAATATTTATTAAAAATGGTTCCACGTGAAAATATTATGTTCAGATATTACATTCAGAACATCAATATAACTGTAACAAACATTTCATATTACTTATATTATTTAGTTATTTCATATTGTTAAAATGCTGTTCATTGAATACCACTCGATATTCGTTATAACGATCGATAACGTTTTAACTCCTTGCATTAAAATGACGTTATAGAGACATCGTGGGTTTCGTACGTCAAAATTGATTATTGTTAACATTCCATCACAGACCAACCAACGCGGTAGCAATTTAATCGTTTTCTATTGACTTTCGAGCAATATAAATTATTGTATTTCCCATCGATGCGTATTCAGAGCGTCGACGGAATAGTACGCTTTAATCCGTAACTCTAAAATAAAGTTCTAAGCCAAATGGAAAATATCCAGCAAAATATTCGTCTGTGTGATAGAAAAATTTACATTCTCACATTTCATAAATTCCATTCAAACTAAAACTACTACTTTCCAGAATTCTTCGTCCGTCCCATGGAAACTTATAATATAAGGACGTTTCTCAAAGAAGTTCCACGGTTCGTGTCGTAAACAGAGCCTGTCAAAAAGTTTCATAACTTTTTCGATCTCTGCTTTTAAATGTCGCATTTATTAAGCGTATTCTCGATTCTTCGCTGCGACGTTCTTCGTTATTGTTAAAAAATGTCTGTCGTCGCGTCGAATACGTTTTCTCAGGGTAAAACTCCTTCGGTGATGCTGCCCTGTCATGTCGTTCATAAAAAATACTCATAACTCGAGAAGAAGGTCAAAAGTTATGGCCACGTGGCACCGATGGTACTTGCAAGGTTTACATCTCGGTGCATAATAGATGTACCTAGCTATCCGCCTAGCATCGGTGAACTGTTGGTAAGAAATTTGTTGCGTCACGCGTTACGGTAATATGCAGCGGGACCGTAAGTAGTTCAGTGTTACGGCGATTCTCTTGTATGCAATCATCTGTTTCGTTCTGCGGCTCTCCTTTTATGGGGACAATCGGCATCGACTCGAACACAATATCGAATCGCGAATAGAATAAATGACCCAATTGTGGATAGATTAATGAGCCCACCGACTTCTTGTTGCCAACTATTGAGTTGTTCAGAAAGTAATTTCGTTTTTTTTTTTTGTGAAAACGAAAGACAATTATATATTGGCCATTCTAGTCCAGTACCTTTTGCCATCTTTTTGGTAGTAGCACGATTCCACGCTCATAAAATTGTTGGTCTTTGCTGGCAAAAAACTGATCGACGTGGTTTTTGACCTCTTCATTTGAAGCGAAGGTTTTACCGTCTAAAAAATTTTGCAGTGACCGGAACAAATAATAATCCGAAGGTGCCAGATCTGGAGAATATCGTGAGTGTGGCATTGTATCCCATTCAAGCTGTAAAAGCTTTAGGCGAGTGACCAAACTTGTATGAGGTCTCGCACTATCTTGGTGGAACACTACACCTTTTCTGTTGATTAATTCTGGCCTTTTCTGTTAAAGTGCATCGTTCAGTTTGTCCAGCTGATGACAGTAGACTTCCGAATGAATTGTTGTGTTATCCGGTAAAAGCTCCAAAAGAAAAACGATTCCTTCAAAATTCCACCAAACAGACAGCATCACCTTTTTTTATGGATATTGGCTTTGGAAATGCTTTGAGCCGTTCATCTTTTTTGCTCCATGATCTCTTGCGTTTGACATTGTTATATACAACCCATTTTTCGTTCCCAGTAATGATGCGCTTAAAAAATGGATCATTTTCGTGACGTTTGAGAAGCGAATCACAGACGTCAACGTGACGACACAACAATTTCTCTCCGTAAGAACATGGGGAACCCATATATCGAGCTTCGAGGTTAAACCCAGGCCTTTCAAGTGGTCATAAACAGTTGAATTTGATAAATTTAATCTCTCACCGATCTCACGTGTTGTTATTCGCCGGTTTGCATCAACTAATGCCTTTATCGTGTCTTTATCAGCTTCAACCGACCTTTCAAAACGTGGTGCATCTTCGACATCAAAATTGCCGGATCGAAATTTTGCAAACCAGTTCTGGCACTGGCGTACTGTCAACACATCTTCTCCATACACATCGGTTAATTTCTTTCTGGCTTGAACAGCATTTTTACCTTTTCTATAGTAAAAAAGTAAAATATGACGAAAATGCTGCTTATTGCTCTCCATATTTAAAAGGATATCAACCAAAAACTACTGCGTAGAATCAATTGGACTTTTTCACACACAAGCCTTGCTATATCAGTTCTCAAAACATATAATAATTATGCGGCTTAAGTGTAAAGTTAGGTGCAAAAAAATACAATTAAATCTTCTGTCGGGAAAAAACGAAATTACTTTCCGAACAACCCAATAATTACAACAAACCAAGCGATGGTCGTTGTTTTCTTCGTGCTCTCCGGTAACTTTCATTATTTTGGAATCGCTATACCACGTTGCTTATAAAATAAAGTAAAATTGACCAGGACAAATAACGTATAAGCCTTTGCAATTGCTGCGAAATCCTAAGAATCTGCATAAATTACGAAATCCTAATTATGAATAGTTTGTCCCAGTATAAAGCCCTATTTAAGAATTCGGGATCCTATCCTCAAGAGCATCGATCGTGATGACGTTGATTTTTATTTATGTATTTAATGTAATGGTAATAATTTAAATATATCTTGAGGGTAAATAAATTAATAGATTAGCTTAGTGTATTTCTTAGAGCTTAGGCGTTAGATCTGGGTTAGGTTGTTCGCCTATTTTTCTGAAACAAATGTAAAAATTGTATTTATACGAATTAGGAATCTGTGTGACTGCCGATTAAGCATACTTACGTTACACATTATTTTACATTGAAAATGACTTGGTTCTTTAAGAAATTTTTAGTATAATTTACATGCAAAAAGATTGATACTTCGTAAGAATATATTATTTATCTTTGTTTATGTACAGACACGACTTCTCAGCACGTACATATAGACTCTTCGAAGAACAACGAATTGGCAGATCCAAATTATAATACGAAATTTAATAAATAAAAATAGGAATTAAATTTCGATAAAAGAGAATTATTCCTGGTGTTCCATAAATATGGTGGTTTTAATTCAGAAAAGCGTAATTAACTGTCCGTCTATAATTATCCGAGTCAAGACATCGCGTATTCGATTCATCTTTATCTTTCGTGGCCGTGAACGCAATTCGAAGATTATGCAAGCGCCGTGTGCTTTACAGATGAACGGTTGCAAATCGATTTATTATGCTATAGAAGAAGTTTATTTATCTGCATTGTACCTGGGAGAAGGTTCCAGTGAGTTGCAACACTGAGAACCTTTTCGAAGAACCATACCATTTCGCAAATTTTTCTGCTTCTATTAATCCTTTGATTGTCAAAGGAATAACTTTAAATATTGTACAGTATTAATGTAATTTTTATTTTCATCTCAGTTGAAAATAGTTTGCGTTATATATAATTATAAAAATACGAAAATTACAGTATTTGTTATATACCGGAAATGAATTCGTTTTACTGAATGAAATGAAAATTGGAAAGTTATGGAATACGATACCGAGTACTCTTTCAGTCTTCTTGCATTCTTTGAATACTAGTAAATTTAAATAGTAACTAAATTTGCTACAACATATATATTAGGTAAAAATTCATTTTATAACCTGAATAAACAATTCCGTCATTGTTGTATAGGAGACACGATAGTCGATGTTTTAATTTTATTTAAAATATTACAGTCACAACTTTTACAAGATTTATAAGAATTATTATTGTTGATTTAATTTAATATCTGGAATTTGATCCCTGCATCGCTTTAATCAATCTGATTTTCTTAAAGAACTTTTTCTTATCGTCAGCAGTTTTCAAATAAAAATCTGTTCTAATCTACGATGTCCTATATTCTATTAAATTATAATCCCTGTGTCGATACCATGCATCTTTTATATCGTTCAACAGTATTATACGTCATATTTCTGAAGCATATTTTTATGCCTGAAATGTATATGAAATTATAATTATCTAAAGAATCAGAAGTCTATTGTAATCTTGTTATGTGTCAACTAGAATATTAAAGCAATTTTTAAAATCAATTAGAAGCAAAGTTATAATTCACTAAGAGTTATAACTTTGAATTATAGTCTTCAGATTTTATTAAACATTACACGATCAATTAGAAATTATTAAACTGTAATAAATATAACAATTTGAATACTTATACCAATCTGTGGGTAACCTGATACCTAGCAGAATGCTGGTGATTGGTATAAGGATTCAAACTGTTATATTTATAATATTTTAATAGTTTCTAATTGATCGTGTAATGTTTAATAAAATCTAGAGAATATAATTCAAAGTTATAATTCACTAAGAGTTATTATTAGACTGTGAATTTTAGATATTTATGGCAAGAATGAATAGGCGATATTTAGAATAGTAGAAAGACTGAAAGCGATTAAAAACATCTAAGCATTACTTTAGAATTATTAAAAATTTTAAAGACTTGTAATTGATTAAACTATTTTTTATTTTGCGCGAATGTCCGCAGTTTAATTGTTATATTTGCAATATATATGCAAATATAAACATATTTATTTGATCATTTAGGGTTTACAATGGGAAAGTTAATCGTCGTGCGAAAGTATATATTTTTCTTGTATACGGAGAGCCTGCAGTTAAAGAGGTTAATGGTCCGTGGTATTTATTAATAGTTCTGCGACAATCTATCCTAACAGAAATATATGATCGCAGCTTTAACTCACCCCATTATCCCACCCATCTCACTGCAACTGCACCAACTGTATAACTCTGCTCATAAAGACTCTCATTAAAGTAATTTCATTTCAGTCTCTTTAAAGAACTTTCTTGTAAGACGAAGAATATTTTTCATTTATTTCCCACGATCTCACAAACATGGCATTATATACAGCCATAGTAAAATTTTTATCTACACAGAGTATTTCAAGTTTAAACAAAACAGATTTCATGATTAGCACAGCATTGACACTAATTAGTAGCATTTATTAAACATTTTTACGAAAACCGTGTTATGCAGTAAACGAGATCTGTATGCTGTAGGTGTTTATTAATTTCTATGAGTAACAACGTTAAAAGAAATAATTTTTTGTTAAAAGAATCAATCTACACAAAAAATCAATATTTGTATAATAAATTACTAATATATTCATCGAAATAGGAATTACACAGCTGAAAATTTATAATACGATAAATTCAATTTCTTGTAAAACAATTTTGAATTCAGTTTTTTTTTAATAAATTTTGAAATGAAATTAAACTAGATGTCAATCGTCAAATCTTTATTTTTTCTTAATTCAATTAATTTGACTTGTAATTTTGCAAGTCTACATTTAATTATCTTAATTTTAATTTGAAAACTAAAGAAACTAGTAGTGTTACGTGTAGTGTTTATAATTAAAAGTTCACAGAATAACGAGTTAAGTTAGACCATGATTTTTACGTAAAAATCAAATGAATATGTAAATTTTTTATATTATACCTAGGATAATAAAAAATGCAAACATACTTTCACGACATTTAGCTCGTTTTCAGGAGAAAGTCAGAAGGAGTAACATTCAGAAAAGAACCGAGGCAGTTTCAGATTCGTAATGAGTTGCAAATGGTCCTGTGTTATAAAACAGGAACTGAAAATATTAATATTTAATTGGCTCTGACTGTGTGCACGTGTAACCGTCTTTGCTGTGGTCGTTAATAAATGTAATTTGAACCAGACCGATAATTACAACGAGGGGCAATAGTAATAATAATAAAACAACGGAATGATCGCAGCCTTCTGCATCTGGTTCATCGATAGCAATGCTTAAGTGGGCTTTTGTATCATTCACTCTCAAGTGTTAATACGAATTAAACTTCCGCGTACGGCGAAGGGAATCTAACCCAGTTCAATGCGTTTGATGTTGTCCGTTCCGCGGAACGTGAATGATATCATCTGAGAAACTTGTAAGCACATCGGTTCTAATAGTACCCTTTCCATATATGATTATCACTACTGTGGAATTGTGCAAATGCAATTAAACGACCTATCCTTTTCCGTTCGCGGAGAACCAACTTAACCTTTAACACTTTCAACGCGGAGCTAACTTCGTCTCGTTTTACATCTCACTTTTTATTTAACCCTCTATAGGCCGAATTGTTTTTTAAATATAAAAAAATCTATACAACGGAAAATCAACAATTGCAGACCTATATATTCAGATTAAAAAAAATTTACCAGTTTAACACTTTGACTGCCATGTTACCCACATATGGGTGACAGAGTAATTTGTTCATTTTTAAAAATAAATTTGTACATTAATATAATCGTTGCACTACATTTAGTTGAAATCTGGAGAATACGAGAAGGTCAAAGCATAAATATGTGTCGTACATTTTAAATTTTAAATTGTTGTTTCATCAAATAAATTACTTTGATTTTGTGGAATTTTTGAGATTGTTGTTCTGGCAGTTAAAGTGTTAAACAATTTTATTATAATTTGTAACATTGTAACTTTGCAGTAACAACGGCTTACGATGTTTGCACTTCTGTGCATGAAAGCTTAAGTGTGAAATTCCATAGAACAGTTTGCACTTGGCGTTAAACATAGACGTACGTTGTATTTGGAACATTTTATTTTTGGAACCCCTTTGTTGGATCACACTGCAGTGCATATGTATTGGTATAGTCAACTACATCGCTTATAATTTCACTATCAAATAGTTTTCGAAAATTGGTCACAGGAGAGCAAGGTCCTTTGGAGTCTTCAGGGCAATCTCCTTTCCAAGGTCAATGACAACTATTATTCGTGTGGGATACTGATTGCTAAACAATTTTTTGTGATCCTGAATTTTCGTTATCCAATAATGATTCGGTACTAAATTCATCGTCACTGTCAATAATATTTATGCGTCGGTAAATACTACGGAGATGATGTTCATCGGACTCAAAATGTAATAAAGAATCTTCGGATCTCTTACTGCTAATGGGTCTAATTCTAATTCCTCTGTTACTTTTATATATCTATATTTTGGATATATGATATACAGGGTGGTCCACGCAATTGTTTCAAGTCATAACTCCGTTATAATTGCATTTACGAAAACCATAGCAAAAAAATGATTAGATCTCGAGATATTTTCAGAAAATTTCTTTATTGAAGAAGATACTCAAACACTTCATGACTATGTTGTAAAGGTAAACACCCTTTCGACATTGTTATCATAACAGAAACTGATTTGTACTAGTAAACATTTCATCATTTAGTAGCAATTCACGTATCGTAACTCGAGTACGAAAACTAAAAATAACACATAAGAATAAAGACATTTTTTGAAAATATCTCGGGATCTAATAATTTTTTTGCCATGGTACCCTAATCATTTTTTACGTAGAATGAACAGAAGAATCGATCTGTGTAAAAAAATATGCATTTCTATTTAAAGAAATGATGTAATTGTTAATTGCACGTGCACTGCTGCAGCTAAAAAAAATTTTGACTCCTACAGATGTAGTGCTCTTCGAACCATTTATCTTTCTCCTTTGGCATTTTTTCGGAAATGCAATTATAACGGAGTTATGACTTGAAACAATTGCGTGGACCACACTGTATAACTCTGAAAATAGAAGAAAGCACAAACACTATTCTGACTATACCAAAATCTATCATAATAGCCTACTGTAACCTGAAAGTCACAAAACTGTATCATATACAAATAGTAACAAAGTGATTATTGAAATTGCAAACAAATAAGTTGCTATTGATATGCAAACCTAAAGCTATAATGTATGCTTTATTTTGTTTAATAGATAGAATATAATAGAATAGATAGAAGCACAAATAATGTAAATTGCACAAGATGGTTCGGTTGGTTTCTATCTGCAGACAACTTGCAAGGCAATTTACTTTGATATTTCAGGTTGACGGTGCTGCTCACATACCTTATATAATTTAGACGTATATGTTATCTTATGACAAACTAAAATCATTTGGCAACATGTCGATACATTAACATGTGACTTGAAAGTTACACGGCCCCATAGAGGGTTAAGTTTAATTACAAGAATACTCCGACTTTAAAATAGTAGACCTACCTGTCCTATTTTCAATCGCTGTCCCAATCGAGTCTGTCAACAAATTTTGTAAACATATTCTCAATATTATATAAATTGAATATTATTTTAAAATTCGATGATGTGAGTCCCCAACATTGATACGGTTCCTCTCAAATTTATAATAATAATTATTTAAAGTATAATTATTAATAATATAATCATTTGGGGATTTAAATGTTAACACCTAACTACGTTTGTATTTTTGATATGGATGAATATTAAATATAAATATAATATTGACTATGGTTTAATTGAATCATTGCGCTTTCAAAGTACATTTTAAAGTACGCCATTTTGTAAGTTCTGTTTGGATATTTTTGCGGTGATGTCAGACATATGTTTTGTATCCAGCTTTTTCATATGTCTTTTCTGTTATGTGGACGACACGATCTAATTTTAATCATGTTATTATTTTGCATTATGCGATACAGATTATTCGTAGCATTTTGGTATCTAACGAGTGAATCAAGTTTTCATATACGTATGAATGAAAATGTTAATGCCTGTGCGCAATAACATAATTTTAGACGTGGCCGGCACCACAATCTCGTCGCTCTTAATTTTTGTTTTAATGTGTATTACGGATTCGAAATGAGCGAAATTTCACTTGACACTGGCATACTGCACTGATGTTTATATGAATTGTTCGAAATAAATATTTATTACCAGGCACGGAAGCGAACGTGCTTCCATTGATCGGATCCACCAAATATCGCGAAGAACCTTTCTAATACTAAACGTATCATTAATTCGATTTATATGTTGACAATGCTGGTAAATTGCCTATTGTTTATGTATAATTTCTTGTTCGGAATAAGCTCTGAAATATACTGATGTTACCGTAATTCTACATGGAAACATGACTGGAGTACAAATAGACAATCATCATGAAAACGAACGCGAATAAATTGTCGATTTTGAAGTTGAAATTTATATTTGTGATAGTTACAAATGATATTGATTACAAATTATATATGATTACAATTAATATCAACACGTACTATTGACTAGATGTGGTAAAACAATTATATAGAAAAATATTGCAACAGGTAAAGCTTTTATTTTGCTTTATATAATGTAAATGCGGCAAGTTTTTATATAATTAATCTCCGGAAGATGGATCATTTTTACTATTTTACAATCAGTAACGTGTATGACTGTTCGCTGGTCTATTTATCAACTTTGTAGAAATTTATTTTTGCAGATACTTGTTTCATATACATTAATCTTTTTGTTGATCTTCATTAAACAACTATTCATTCTATTTAATCGTTAGAATCAACAGCTAAAAACGTTAAAAAGCAATAGCAAAAGAATTATAAAAAAAACTAGCACCTACAATAAGCAATTCTTTCTTTTTTTTTTCTTTATACATATGTATCATGTAAATGTAACGAGATACTCTATATTCAATGTTAATGCACATCATTGAAAAGAGATAGTAGAACAAAGATATGGGAAAATAGCACGACACGCAATGTCTTTAGTTACTTCTTTTTTATATGTTACAAATATTACGAATGATTCAATTATATAAAACAACACTTCCAGTTATAAACAGTCTACACTATTTTAAATTATAACATTAATAATAATAATCTATTTTACTTGTTGCCACAAGTTTTCATAGAAAATTCTGTTTGTGAAATAGAATAAATATTGATCAGTTATAAACAGTCTACACTATTTTAAAGTATAACGTTAATAATAATCTATTTTCCTTGTTGCCACAAGTTTACATAGAAAATTCTGTTTATAAAATAGAATAAATATTGATCTTCTATTTTAAAGTATTCCTCTTTTACTTCATATTTGAATGAAGAAAGTAATTATGCCATTTGATAAAGCTATGATTATATTATATTTTCTCGAATTTAAAGTACAAATTAACTGTGCATGCATCGTGTTTTCCATAGCTTTAATAGTAAATATAAATACACCTACGTAATTCTTCTTTTGTTGCTCTTTGTATACCTATGCATACCATAAACAATGAATTCTCATGAATATTACTGCTACTTTTTAAAAGTCAAGAGGTTCGCACATAAAAGTTTTCATCCTACTTAAAATTTGTTAAATATTCTCTCAAAGAGAAATTAAAATGATCCTTTACGCATTGTTTTAATGCTTATGCAATGAATATTACTTGATGCACCAGGTTGTTTGTAACATCTCCACTTTTCCTGGTCAAAAGTGTATATAGGCGAAAATGTGAAACAGTACTTTAGAACTACTCCTGAATGTATTTCAACGCATCACAGCATCAATTTAATTTATTTTTCTGCAAAAAAAAAGCTACGTACACATAATGGAAGGTGTACAGTTGACTTGATAAATATAAAATCGTTTATTCACCTCATTCTCGATGGACGGAACACTGGTGTGCATATTCGATCGACGTACGGTTATGTTCTGCATTGTGATTTTATATTTATGAAGGAAAATATTCATCGTAACGTAGGTATTACTGCATCACGTAATATTCAACGTCTGCTGCATAAGATGTGCATATTTTAACCCTCGTAATACTTTGGATCGTAACAACCGTACAATGCTGACCTGGGTTAAAGCGATGCAAGCGTTTCTACTTGTGTAGACAGTTCGAACTGAATTTCTTTAGTAAAACAACGATTCGGTGGTTTGTTTAATTTTCTTTATGCTTAAACAAGTATCAGAATTAAACATTCGTTTGAACACGCGCTTGCTCATTCTAATCAGGATATTTGCACTATACTTTGTACTTCAACGTGCATCTGTTTTTCGTAGAACAAGCATAACTGGTTTTGTATCTTCCGTTCCTTAATCTTCTCATTTCTACAGAATCAATCTGTTTTCTTCTACTACCAACACGATGGTTCTAGTTTATACCACACTGAAAATATGTATATTATAATTCCTCAATCGAGTCTCAAACGATGCGTGTATCAGTCAGCAAAATTTTAAACATATACATTTCAATTTCATCGTCCACCCTCGTCACATTTATTTCATTTTACAACTATGTCATTTTGAGATATCCAGAACACTGTCGTCAACGTAGTGGAAATAAATACTTATCATAATTTGATTTTGGTTTCTTATTACATTTTAACCCTCTATGGGCTCGTGTAATTTTCTGGTCACATTTTAATTTATCAACATTTTACCAAATAATGATAGCTTTTTTCATGAGATGGCGCATAAATCTTAATTCTATAATGTTGCCAAGACAACCAATATTAATATATATGACCGTTGCCAGGCTCGTCAACCTGAAATAACAAAATAAATGCTGTGCAAACTGTCTGCAGTAAAAATAAGCAAAACCATTTGATCCTATTGATATTGTTTGTGCTTTTATCAGTGATTACCAAACTAAAAATAGTGCACATAATAGCTCTGGGTTCGTATATCAATAACAATCTATTTGTTTGAATTTCAATCTTCAATTTGTTACTGTTTTTTTATGATACAGTTTTGTAACTTTGAGGTTACAGTGGGCTATTATGGCAGATTTCGGTACATTTAGGATAAAGCTTGTGTTTCTCTTGTTTTCAGATTTATACATCGTATACCCAAAATATGAATACAAAATCAGATAGAAATAACACAGGAATTAGAATTAGACGTATTAGCGGTAATAGATCCGATGATTCCTTATTAGATTCCGAGTCCGATGAAGACGTAATAGTATTTCCCCGACGACGGATAAATGTCATTGACAGTGACGAAGAATTTAGTACTCAATCTTCGTCAGATGAGGAAGATGCAGGACCACAAAGAATTGTTTGGCAACCACTATCCCAGACGAATAATACTAGTTGTTATCGCCCTTGGAAAGGAGATTGCCCTAATGTCCCCGAAGCACCCCATTCTCCTGGGACCTATTTTCGAAAACTATTTGACAAGGAAATTATAAGCAATATAGTTGACTATACCAATATGTATGCACTGCAATGTGATTCAACAAAGAGATTTCAAAAATAAAATGTTTAACGTCAAGTGCAAATTGTTTTATGGAATTTTACGCTTAAGCTTTTATGCACAGTAGTGCAAACTTTATAGGCCGTTGTTACCTGAAAGTCATATAGTGAATACATTGCAATAAAATTGTTTAAACGGAAAAATTTTTTTTCATTTGTATATATTGGTTTATAGTTTCTGATTTTTCGTTCCCCTAATTTTTTTTTGATTTAAAACAAAAATTCGGCCCATAGAGGGTAAGTGACAAACAGCTCAACAGAATTCGAGGTTTCGTTCTTGATAATACAGAAACTTTAATGAAGACTATCCGAAATTCACGACGTAAACTAGTTTAAATTTACGACGTACTGTTATCAGTCCTACACCCTGAATCGTTGTTGCCCTATTGCAGTTACATTACGTTAGCAATACAAGTAAATATCAGATATTACGTTAAATATTTTTCAACCTGACATTTGATTTGTACATGCGTTCAATCTGTACCTATGATCTATGCACACATCAAATATATTGTATATGTCATATGTGTTGTAATAATAGTCATAAATGACATTTATTGCATTAAACGAATCGACGTCTACATTACACATCTATATATGCTACGTACGACTTCTACATGACTTTCTATATGGACAGAAGAATTAGTAACTATTAGAAGAAGAATTATAGAAGAATTATTAATTATTAACATTAAAACTACCAAACCAGTCATTTTACTGGTCCCTAGTCTTTTTCTTTGGCAATTATTGAAGTTATAAAAATGCTTTCATCAGAAATTTTTTGATGTACTTCTGTAATAACGTACATGTTATAATAAGAATTATATGAAGTTTTAATAGATGCAGTCTCGTTATTACTACAAAGCAATGTACATCGTTGGATTTATTGTTCGATAGTTCTAGTGTCAAAATAGAATACAAAAGAAAGACTAGTAAATGTTACGTAATACCATTTTATACATGCAGCACCTCTTTCAATTAACCCTTTTAATAACCGAGTACCCAGATACTCTTTTCGAACTTGCATTTTAAATTCTTCCTTTATTCTTTCTGAAAAGTCGCGCATTCATTTTCATTTACCACTCCCCGTATAATTTTCCATTTATTTGCATTTCGGGAGATAGGAGATACATTTACGCGAGCAGTGCATCACTTTTATCACTTCGTAGGTCTATTCGTAAAACTAAGGAAGCTTAGGAAATAATGAGACACTGGCAAGAGGAATTATCGCGACGTCGATCAATATTGAAAATGCAAATTGCGAGAGAATATATTTTAAACGATATTATTTGCACGCAGAGGCAAAATTTCAGTGAACTGTAGTCAAGAGGATTAAAAGATTTACAGGAGAAAGAGAGGGGATGAAGCGAGAGCGAGAGCGAGAGAGATATCAAACAAGTAAACTGTATCTCTATAGACCCAGTGAATGCGCGGTAAAATTTGCATTTGGCGAATAGCATTCGAAACACGTTTTCCATATACAGTGATCCACAAAAGTGTTCGAACGTCCATTAAATTAGAATAACATTTTTAAAAGTGGACCAAACGGCTTGACTTTATTACCAATTGGAAACATTGATTTACAAAATGCCGCGGAAAATAGATTTTGAGAAACTAGTAATTGGAAAGAGTTATATGAATAATAAGGAATTCTCGCAACTTTGTTATGCGAGTTTGTAACGAAAGCTTGAAATCTGCGTCTTGAAAACTTGTAACGGTTACACACATGCTGAACAATTCGTTGAAATCAATTTACTACCCTCAAATTACAAACGGTTAAAAATAGAAATCACAGTTTTTCACGACTTTTTATAAGTTTCTACATAAAATCCACAGATTTCTACATTTTTCGGTGCGTATTGATTTTTCTACATCAACCAATTTCGACGAAATTGGCAGCACGTGTACAATTAACATAGACGTACGACACACATTTTTCATTTTTATTAGAGGTTCAAATAAAAAAGTTTTTTTTTTCATTTTTTATCATGTGATATTTACTGATTGCAATTTCTTCAAAATCTTTGTCACACAGTATTTAATAAATCAATACTTTTAATTGCTAAAAAGAACCTTCAGTAGTTTGATTCAATTTGAAAAAAGTTATTTTGATTTTGGAATACTTGGAACTTTAAAAATGCTTTCGTGGACAATGATAAAATAAATATATTTAATGGAACATAATGAAAGAAAATTTAAAACAAAGTGCGGAGAAATCAAGTACAATACACAATTTTAATATCTAACAGGACAAGGATTCTAAGCATTCCACTCATATTGTAATAAATTGGATTATACATTCTAGAAACAACTATCCAAAATGCAGACCTCAATGCTACTGACCACTAGTGTGCAAAAATTAGGAAAACATTCTCCAAATAATTGGTAAACGCAAAAGAAGCGTTAAAAAACCAAAACGGGGACAGTATTGCAAAAATATCATGAAAAATGTAGTGACTAGTATACAATGGTGTTTGCAAAGTGTAATAACTGCATTTGATGAACCAATAAAGTATTAAAATTGTATGTTTCTGTAATGTATAGTTCGTATACTTTTGTAGACTTCATATCGTAGGTGTTTTCAAGACATATTTTTCAATTATTACTAACATTAATGCATCGCCTTCAAATTTTAAATTGGGGCACTTACAACTTAGCACTGAAATAAAAGCATTATGGAATTCGTAATGTAAGTACATGATTTGAAGCCTCAAACTATGAAATCGAAATTTTGTGGTTCACTGTATATATAAATGTATATTTATATATACAGTGATTTATACATACAGTTATAATATTATAATATATACATTATATATTATATACATTCTACATGAAAAAATAAGTCGAAAATATAGAATAAAAATTTTTCGTTTGAGGCTTTGTTTTAGAGAAAATCGACTTTGAATTTTATATGTATTATACATTTTATATATATATATACTTATATATGTTGTATATTATATATATTATACAAATATTATTAAAAAGAATATACATATTGGATAGTTGGAAAAGTATTGAGACATTTTTGTCACCAGATGCAGCTTAGTGTATATACATATAACGAGCAACACTAATCAGATTGCGTCATGCTGACGAGCATTTGAGAGGTGACATTTTAGTCCACAATTTTCATGCAGACAGTTTTGCATTTCGTCGATCGTGTCAAAAATGATATTAGTGTGAAAATGAGTGAAATTTCTGAACAATTTCGCTATGTTTTGCAATTTTAGTACGAAAAAGGCAGAAACGCTGTACGAGCTCGGGAAAAAATTTGTGGTGTTTACGGTGAAAATGCTTTATCGAATGCAACAGCATATAGATGGTTTGCTCGCTTATGTTCTGGAAAAAGTCGATGAAATAATGCAAATGATTGAGCAAAATCGGCATATAAGCAGTCATGAGATTGCTAGGAATCTACACATTCACCATTCAACCGTTTTGGATCATTTACAGAAGGCTGGATACAAAAAGAAGCACGATGTTTGAGTGCCTCATGATTTACTAGAGAAAAATTCGATGGTATCGAGTTTCCATCTGTGAATCATTGCTCAAACGTAATGAAATCGAACCATTTTTTAAAAGATTGATAACGGGCGATGAAAAATGGATCACATACGACAACAATGTACGAAAAAGATCGTGGACAAAGGCCGGTGAATCATTACAAACGGTGGCAAAACCAGGATTGACGCCAAGAAAGATGATGATATCTATTTTAGGAATTGTCCATCATGAAGTGATACTGCCTGGTCAAACGATTGATTCTAATCTCTACTGTCAACAATTAACCAGATTATAGCAATCGATTAAAAAGACAGGCCAAAATTTATCAACGGATGAGGTGTTGTGTTCCATCATGATAACGCCAGACCACATACAAGTTTGATGACTTGGCAAAAATTGAAAGAGCTTGGCTGGGAAGTTTTGATGCATTCACCTTATAGCCCAGACATTGCACCATTAGATTATCGTTTGTTTCGATTTCTGCAAAACTACCTTGATTGTAAAAAGTTGGATTCAAAAAGGGTGAAAATGAAGGGTGTGAAAATCATTTGGCCAAGTTTTTAGCTAATAAAAACAGTTCTATTCCGATGGGATTATAGCTGTATCCGAAAACTTTTAATTTAATTTTAAATCTACTTGAATAAAATTCATTTTGAATAAAAGGAACATTTAATCAAAAAAGTGACAGAAATCTCTCAATACTTTTCCGACTATCCAGTACATATAAAATGGTATAAATATATACAACTTTGCTTTACTTTTTCGCTCGCTCATTCAAGTTTGCGTTGGATGCGATATCATTAATATTGCCGCGCGCACGTCGTACACATTCAATGTAAATCCACCGTTCGACGGGCACCGTGAGCAAATGGTCCCTTCGCTCCAGGCATATTATGACAAATAAGCGCTGATATAATCGACGTAAACGTCCGTGTGCGCCTAGCAGCCCCACGTGTAGAAAATCATTTGAAAGCAATTTGAACTTTTATTCGCGCTTTGCTCGAGGATACAGAAATTCGCCGATTTTTGCATTCTCTATGCGACACTTGTCGAAAGTTTGCCTTGACAGCAGTTTGCTGGAACGTGCACCCCTACCTGTTGAATATTCACCTCAAAGTGATTGGTACACCCTTCATTTATTTGTTTGCACCCGCATAGTATAGTTTGAATTGTTTGCACAAACTTTTTACGCCGGTATCCACGATGCCATAGGTATTTTTTCATTTATCCCAAATTTGTTTCCCAAATATTTTCGAGTCGTAAACTGAATCGTTTTAAACGAATTTTACTTACGCGAATTTTTTTATTTGTCTTTTTTTTTTATATCTTCCATTCAAGGTTATGTTTCTTTTTCATTATCATGTATCAATTACTATTTACGTCATAAATATTATCACTCACGAGTCTAGCTACTCCGAGCATTGAACAAACTGAAGGTTGCACTCGAAAAATAAAAGTGTTTCGCATGTAATGCCTTTAGATGATTCAATCATTTTTATTTATACGATTTTTATCAATCTTCCAGTTTGTTCTAATCGTTACTTTAAACAGTTTTCGGTTTACATTTGATTGATTTTAATAATAGGTTTGATGGTAGTTTTTATCGAATTCTGTGAATTATTTTATTTCAGAAGAAAAATTTATTTTGTATTTACAATTATTAGTTATTCGAAAAATCGCTTTAAACTTATTTTTCAAAAACGAGTTTTAAAGTTTCTTTCCTTATACAATGTTTAGTTGTGTTTTTGACGTTTTCAAGCTTCAAAATTTCATACGGTCACAATTGCACTGACACACAAACAATTTGTAAGGTGATGAACTAGGCCATTAAATAGAGTGTTAGAGGTACTCATTAGCAACGTCGTTTTTACAAGTAGATTAAACAGTGCAACCTTACTCGTGGACTACATACTTATCAAATTTGTTAACGTCTAGTGTGCTTATTGTGAAATTTTTGTAAAATGAATATTTTTAAATTATACCATTCAATTACATTTACTCTATTATATTTCACATTGTTAAATATCAAATGATTACTTGTAGGTGCCACTATAGATGATATATTTAAAAATTTATATTTATATAACTTCTACAAAATACATGAATGTATAAACGAAATTCTCAATAGAATTTTAACACAATTGATTATCTTTTAATTTGTACACTGTTTAAATATTATAGTCTATAATTTGATGAGTTAACTTTCAGCAAAATCAATATTCAGAATTTAAGCGAAACTAATCTTTAATATGTTCTGCGAAACAATGTGATTGGAAAAAAGGATCTGTCTTTCAACAAAATTAATTAGAATACTCTTGAAGAATGTATAGAATAAAATTTTCAAAGTGGACCACATAGTCGTAATACTTTCTTACTGTAAAAATTTGAGACTTGGCGCAGAAAATAGTTTTTGCAAGCAACTGCCAAAACGGTTTCGCATTTTTCGGCGAAGTTGGCGATGATAACGACGGTTGGGACACGTTTTATCACATTCCAACAAGATCACACAACGATACTGTTTCCTTATCTACAGTCAACAAATCGCGTATGCGTGAACATCGCGGCTCATGGTTTTGTCCCAGAAAGAGCAAACTTTCGAGCCGAACCGGCTTGCATGTTAAGTGGCCGACCGATATTGACACTAGGTGTTTTCAGGTTTGTGCAATTCACAAACTTTGATAATTAAGTTGCGCTGGTTTTTGATGAGCGACGATTGGTAGTCAAACATCGCCGCGACACGAGTTCTGTTCACGATTTCGTCTTGATTCGTGTGCTCGCGAGATCGGTGCAAATAATTCATGTCGCATTCGTGCGGATAACGAATAAATGAATAATTAAGATCGCCGATCTTCCCACGATTTTTGCTTTCGGCCATTCATAAAAGAAAAGTCAGGATACATGTGGTACAAGGTTGCCCGTACACTTGTTGCTTGTAATTGTTTCATGTTTCCTATAATGTTATAGGAAATTGTAAAACTATCACAAGTCGATTGCGGAGTTTCGTGCAAGCGAAAAGGTGTCTATTGCAATACGCAGGAGATACATTCGTTTCTTTTGCTAATAGTTTTAGCCAATTGAAAGCAATAGTATTATTAAATTCATTAAACAACTTACTGTGCTGCATTTAAGCTACTCATTTTTGTCACGAATACATAAAATGATGTATGGTTATGATGTAATATTCATAAACTGAAGTATAGGTCATTTAAATATATCTTCAGCATTATTTCAGATAACATTCGTAATCCTACTTTTAAATCTATAATAATAACACGCGATATCGAGTGTCGCATTAGTCATATCAGAATATTTATTCTTTCATCTTTATTAAAGTAGGGTAATTGTTGTCATTAGAATATATGGACTTCTCTGCACCTTCGTATACACCTTGTGCAAAGTTATGATGTAAATGTTTCAAGATAGAACTTTTTATTTTGTATATGTGCTAATATTTATTTTAAATAGTTCTTACGTGTTTTTTTAAATGAAAATACTATATTCTACGAGTTTGTTAATACTGAAATGTAGCTTTCTTGTGAAACCTGTTTGCAGATATCAGCTGTAACAACTGTTCCATAAATTGGTTGTGCTATCTTGTCTTATTAACAATATAGACGTGTACGATTAGATCGTGTTGTCTCGAGTTACAAACTGAATAATACAGTCCACTTTCTAGAATAATAATATAAAATTTCTCCAGTTATGGAATCGCTAAAATTGTTTCAAATAATAATTACAAATATTAAATAGTTATTAAAGTAAACTAAGAAACTAATTGATTATTGTTTATATTTGTTGGATACTGTTTAACCACAATTAAATTCTTTAGATTCGAGGAACAACTATTGTACCCTGAATAATTATTAAATTTATTAAATAATATTCATGGGTCTATAACATGTACTCGTTCTTCATGCTTATTGTTTAGATTAAGTATTTTCACGAATGAAAAATATAAGTATAAATTAATTTTAATGGATATTATTAATGGCTTTTCAGTTGAAAGCTGAACGCTCTCCGATGTAGATTATTATTTTGAATTTCGTTTCTTTCGCAGCGATATCACCTGTAATTTTGGACGTGTAATATATCACTGATAAGAAAGCTGCGCGAATTCATACCATTGAACCCATTGATCATTAAATTATGTAAGAATTTTCTAACGGTTTAGCTATTTTTATGACACATCCGAGATTCGGTACCATCGCAATCTGCTCTCCTGCTCTTCAGGTTCGTGTACCCTCTAACAAAAATAGATGGCCGATCTGTTCACTTCGGACTTCTGAGTATTCAATAGGTGTACGTGGCCTTATTTTTTATTGGGCCTATGTCATCTTACATAACCGGAAAATATTTCTTCCTACCGCATCAGCCGATCAATAATTTTCATTTCATTTCACACATACAAGCACAATGATCGTAAAACAAATCTAGAGCAAAGCCCTCGTTCTTTAAATTTAAATCAAAATAACTTATGGAAATTCTATTTTCTTCTCAGAAATAAAGTAATAGGCAAAAGTATAATTTTTACTTGCAAAAGAATCCATTCGTGATCAGTATAGTTGAGTTTTTATAATTTCCATTTGTTTGAAAATTTATATAAAAGGGAAAGTATAAATTTTTGTGTACAATGGATGTTTCCAAATTTCTTTTCTAGTAATTAGAATTAATTAGCAACTTACACAATTCGTTGGATGTTTTAATTGTTCATGTATATTATGAACGGTTTATTTGCTTTTCATTAATAATTTCATTGTGTTATCAATAATGAACAATTCATTGTGTTATTTAAATTGGTGTTAATTATTCATTGCATATTTTCGGTTACGAGTTGCACGATCGAACGATCGCTGTGCATATTTTCTGGATAAGCAAGGTTTTTTATCATCGACACATTACCGATTATGTCACTGTTTCCTTTCTAGATTATCTCATAGCGCTTCGGCTCATTCAGGTACGAGGATAATAATCTCAAGTTGCGTATCAGTTCGCCTGGTTTCTCCTGAGACTACCATTAGTCACTATTATTTCTACGGTACTAATTAACCCGCTGCGCGACTATCTACAAGCACATCTTGTAACTCCATCGTTTGACGCCAAAAGATTTTTATAATAACACTAAGTGACACATGTTTTAGCAGGGGACAGCTAAGTTCGTCTCCGTGTATCAATTAATTTTTATTTTCGCAGCTAGTACATTTATTCTTAATATTCGTCCTCATTAAAGATAATCAAATGAATTCGGTTATCTATTTACGTTTATTTGTAGTCGCATCGACATTCAAGTTATTAGAGACTGTTTTAACAAATTATAATATTCTTATATCAATATCTAATAATAATTCTTAAAATATATTATGGAACATTTAATGTCCTTAGAAAATGTGATAGTATTTTCTAATTTATTTGGATGCCCAATAATTTCTTTTAGTGTCACAGTTTCTGTTAAAATGTGGTAAAATGTAAATGACGAAAATTCGCGTAGATCGTGTTTAAAAATACGAAGCAGTGCTAGCCACAAAAATTGATATGCATTGGAGATTATGTTTGTAAATTGTAAATTATTTCCCGTAACGGTATAAACGTTCAGTTTTAACGATCAAACATTTTTATTGAACGCTGTAATTCGCATGTCATAGTTGAATGATCCTATTAACCTCCGTTTCTTAACACGAACCTCGATCGAATTGCAGTAGTAGCAATTATAGTAGAAATATCTCTCATTCTTCTACACAACTAGAATTCTTTCAGCGAGTTACTGACATGACGAATCAGCCTCCTAATTGCCGGTGTTGCTATCGCTTCGATAAAAACTATTGTGAATTCCATAATATTGTTCAAGCATAACTTTTCACATTCGCGTGTAGAATTTGTTCGTTGGAATTTTATTCTACAACTACAAATTACTTTTTTTTATTTATTGGCATAGTTTACCTCAAACGTCAATTATAAGTGCGACGTGGAAAGCTTACGGGTACAATTTATTCTAATAATTCTATAATTTGAAATATATTTTATTCCAGATATCAATGTTGCATAGTTTAACACTTTGACTGCCATGTCACCCATATAAGGGTGACAGATTTGTTTGTACGATTTTTAAATGAATTTTCACGGCGATACATTCATTGTATCCAATTTGACGATGGTTCAGAACATGCAATGAGGTCGGAAAACTACTCATTGCCACAGATTATGTTTTTCCAATATTTATTTCGCTCGTTTACATTCTCGGATTTTATAGAGTTTTTATGGCTGTTAATTTGATAGTCAAAGTGTTAAAATATATTTTATTCTACATACCAATTCTCTGGATTTATAAATATATTTTACTCTACATATTCAATTTACATATTACATATTTTATTTATAATTATAAATATGTATAGCGTTCTAGATTTTAATTCTCTGTAATTCTACATATTGATGCTAACAAACGAGTATTGATTTTTTAATGCAACTTGTTGGCATAATTTTTATATATACGATCTAGTTACAGCACAATTTATATTGTACGAAAATTGCTATTCAATTGCAAGTCTTGTACACAAGTGGATTGAAATAAATTCAGTAAAATCTAAAGTAAATGTTAGTTGACAGTATCAAACTAGTTCGTT
>CM052091.1:3987732-3999488 GCA_028453745.1 Agapostemon virescens | reverse complement strand
TTCTAAAAAATTATATCATTATATACATAATTTTTTTTCTAATTGAAATTAAAAAGCAGTAAAAATGACTTCCTTTTACAATGTAGTGTTAAGCAGCATGATTTTTAAGTGCTTGTTATACTTAAATTGTCAAATCATGCCGGCTTAAAACTGGGAAACGTCTGATCATGTAGGGCAATTTGGCAAATTCGATTTATTTATAAAAATAGGAAACTGCATATGCAAGGTTTAAAATATGGAAATATTTTGGTGATACAAAAAGTTCTTGTCATGCTACAAAGTTTAACGACTGTATGAAGAAACGCTTCATGCATAGCAAGTGAGTGAAAACCAAAGGTACATGGCTATTAATAAAGCGAGTGGTCGTCTTTGCATTGACAATAGCATTGCTCCTCCGAATTTTATTTTATTGTTCTAACAAAGACATTTTAACGTACACGGTTCAACCCGTTTGACGGACTGCTGGGAGGAATAAATTGAAACGCACCTAGCGACCTATAAAACGTACAGCATAAAAATGAATTAAATTCGTTTCGTCCAATTGTAATTAAAAGTTTAAAGTCATGTGGAATCCGAACTGCAGATTTGTTAGATGGTATGTTTTAACGAAAGAAGGCGGAATTAAAGTGAACGCTGTCTATTTTGTTTAAAAATATATATTCATTCTTTTTATTATGTTGTAAAAGCAATCTATTTCTCCATTTTACCAAATAAAATTTCGAAGAAATTATTTAGTCGTTATTATTTACTTATTTAGCAACAATTATAAATCTTTCTTTAAAATGTAATCCTAACATTTTACCGACCAGAAACGTATTAATAGGACTTTCAATAATTGCGCTTAACAGAATGAAGTTTAAAAAACTACTTTTACATCGTTGATTCCCAATAAAAATTGCTGTCAGCGTTGAAGGATCCTTTAAAAAGTTTTCAGTCATGGACTATGGACCTTAAAAATTTCTGAAACAATCGTCGTTCGGTAAAGCGTTAATCAATCTCGTTCTCGTAAAATATGAAATTATAACGTACAATATTCGCGTAACCGCTGATTAATTTAATTCCTGAGTTCCCAAATATTATAATCCAAGTAAATTCAGTACATTCTGTGTTGTGAAATGTAATTAACAAAAATGGTGATATCCGTTATAAAAAATAGGTCAGGCAGCAAATTTTATTTGAAACACATCTTTTTACTGTGCAAACTCGTTTTATAATTCAAAATGGAATTTGTATTTGAAATATGTATTTTTATTAACTTCTATGATCTTAAAATGTAATGAAATAGGTAAAACAGTTTCCTTTTTTTAAAAACATTACTCACATCTGGTATTCGAAGTTTCTCCCTCGAACTCTCCATATTCTACAAGTAAAGATGAGAGAAATATTTCAGAAGCAACTTTCATAATGGAACCAAAGTGTAAAAGTGCATTCTGACTTTTAACATATGTGTAGAAAGTTTTCACCATAAGAGTAGAGTGGAACTTGTTTGTAATGTTCACATAGACGGAATCAATTTTAAGAAAACTTTAAAGTTCACAAATGTATTCATCGTTGGAATAACAAATTAATTAAAAAAATGGGAGATAATAACAAGTAACAATTATTTAAATGGTAATATCGTTTATAATAGTAATAGTAGAAACTTTGCATATACTAACAGATATTAGTTGTTTGCATATTTCGTTAATCACGGGATTATCTCTTTTCAGTATGCTATTCTGTTCGGCAATGCCGCCATGAGACTGTTCGATTTATAATTTTCAAGAGATTCTTAATTTTCCAGCAAAGTCCTCGCAAAACTCTTTAATTTGCGAAGTTTTTAGGAATCCATATTCTTATTCGCGTGCTTTCTTCGTTATTTTAAGGTTTCTTGAGGATTGAATTAAAAACTGGGTTATCTCGGAAAAATAAAAAATTTTTAAATCTTAATGTAAAATGAAATCTAATAAATGTCGAAACTTTAATTGAATTGTTTTCTTACTTGATCCAGTCATCCTAAATTTAAATGTGGTATTAGTTATCATTTATAAAATACGTGTTCCATGCATTGTTTTTCATCAATTCTGTTTTTAGTTTTGTAACCAACCTGTAAACTTTTCAATTAATATTTTAAATAATCTTTAGGAAATTAAATATTTACGAATGTCTGAGAAAATAACTTGGAATTTAGACATTCTGGCAAATGCATTACTGTTTACAAAACCATGCTCAGCGCAGAACGAGTGAGACAGTTCTCCATTTCCGGCATTGTTGTATTTGAACTCAGAACCCATTTAGGAGATATATCAAAACTCTGTTTGTCTATATAGAAAAATTATTTTTAAACGACCTCTCTGTCATTTCAACACAAATATTGTTATTCCTTCTGTACAATTGGAGTGCGAACTGTTTTTTAATAATAATCAATAATAAGAATCAGTTGCAAATATAAAACCTCTTTCTCATGTAAACAGAAAAGCTGCATTTTTATTTAAAACAGATATTTTTTAGGAATTTAAAAGAATGGATTAATTATTAATTTAAGGCAAACCATTTACGGTATTATGTATAAAAGTAAATATTTCCTAATAATAAAAGTAGCATATGTTATGAATTCTCTCAATACCTATTTTTTACAGTTTGAAACATGCAAAAAGCTTTCTGTGAAATTCAATAGAAAGTACTAACGAGACTTCAGTCTTGAGTCTAAACTGAATATTTGTTGAAACATTTACAACAAAGTTTCTTCAGGCTTAGAAATAAATTCTATTATTAGTGTTCCATGTTGTTTTTAGATTACGTTCGTTTCTATCACGAGATATCATTTGTGTGATCGATTCTTTCAAATCAAACGACCTTTCAGAGAGAAAATCGTGCTTTTATATATTTTTCAATTTTTTGATGTGTTCATTTTATGAATTTATTAATAACAATTTCAATAACGCCAAGTTAAACGAATAACCTTTTATTTAGAGATTTGGGTCACGTATAATTTCTATGATAACAATAGTTGATTTCCTGCGAGGAAATATCGACAAATATTTTGGATGAGAGTAGTTGTTCGAATGCTGTGTACATATAAAAATGCGTAAACAATTGGTCAGTGATCAATACCTCGAAATAGAGAAATAGTAAACAATTGCTATCTGTTCCCACGCTCTAACGAACTTTATAACATTTTAATAATGTGTTTATGTCTTTCATTTCGTACGGCGCATTTTTCATTCACCTCCTTCATTTTACATATACTCGCACACTGTACTGAAACGAATATTAACACAACTATTTTGTGTTTATGAGCATTTGTGTAGTGAATACTCATTTTTATACTCACACGTAAACTGCAAATATTACGCCTGTACTATGATTCATTTGTGATAAAACTGAGTAGGTACAATTCGAAATAGTAGAAGGATTGACAGAACTTAAGGATATCAATATATGGACCATTTATTTTGAAAGTGGTGTAAGTGCCTTTTTTTAAAAAAATGAGATATGACGTAATTTATGCTTAATTTAGTGTAAACTTTTTGTTTATAACTTGTTAGTATTTAATATATTAAAAAATGCCTATGCTTTGTTCAATTTAAAATTGGCCGGTAAAAGAAATTGCGTAACCATTGATTATGCAAGTGGTGTAAGTCCAATTTCCATAGACAGAAAAAATGGCATTACGAAACAAGAATTTCCTGTACACACCACAGGATTATTATGACGTTATAAACCAATGTAGACAACATAATAAATTTATTTTACACGAAATGAAACGAGAGAATTTCGTTTCAACAAAAAATCTACAAAACGCAATTAAAAAACAGATAAGAAGAAACACTAATGGAGAAAAAGTAAATTGGTTGCAAATATGTTGGATGAGATTTTGCAAAAGTGCACCGTATACTATTTTATATAAAACATCAATGGAGAACACAGAATTGAAGACTCTAAATTTATCACCTACATGTCGGGGAAGACCGCCAAAATTTGAAAAAATCGCCCTGGCGCCTTTGTATCGCGATGCCAGGCCTATTACATACGAAAAATATAAGGATATGCAGCAGCTATTACCTTATATACCTCCTGTGCATCATGAATATTTGAAAACACTGCCACATGAAGAGCATAAATAATTAATAATACCAATATCTTGTGTTAACTTTAACAATATATAAATATAATTAACGTTCAAAATAAAAAAATACTGATTCTATTTTATTTCTTGTTATTGTTTCTAAACAAAATTGGATTAATATGAAATATATTTTAAATGATATTTGTTATTTCAAAATTGAAATTAAATGATATTTACAATTGACTAATTATGACAGTGGTGTAAGTCCATTTGAAGCCTGGAAATATATATTATTTTAGTTAAATTCGCCTAAAAGAAATTTATATAATCAAATTATATATTGATAAATTAGTACAAACATTCCCAGACTTCACATAATTAATCTATATTTTTTAATTGTCAGATCTGCTATCATTTAATTTTCTCGAAACAGAACAAAATGGACTTGCACTACTTTCAAAATAAACGGTCCATATTATCTCTAAGTTATTATAATAATGAATAACAGTTTGACAATTTTTTGTATAGCCTGAGGGGAGGTATTGGAGCGCTAAGGGTTAAACGTGTTTACATAATAATAATAATGTAATTTTGAATTATATTACGTTAGTCCAGAGAAAGAATATTACGATGCAACTTAAAACTGTGTTAAATTTCTTAACTGATTGTAACGATTTAATTCGTCATTCATTCGAATTTTTCAAAAATGTTGTATTAGTATAAACTGTATTGTATCAACAGTATGTTGACTTTAAGTTTAATCATTTTCAATCGTTTATGTATAATATATTATAATTATCATGGTTATACTCTTGTGGAATTTTGTGCAATTGTTTGTTTTTTTTGCAACTATCCATTTTGGTAACATTGATCCAGTTTAACACTTTAACTGCCGAACTAACAACCTGAAAAATTCTACAAAATCAAAGTAATTTATATAACGAAGAAACGATTGTAAATCTAAAACGTATGACATATAGTTTAATTTTATAATTAATTTTAAATTTAATTGAATTATAAATTTATTTTTAAACATGAACAAACAATTCTGTCACCCATATATGGGTGACGTGGCAGTCAAAGTATTAAAGATTAAAATAGAAGACATTCTTTACAGTTACAAATTTGTTATTCTTTGAAGTAAATTTTCTAGATACCTACACATGACAACTAAATAAATGTATAGGTTCGTATTCAGCACAAAAATCTATTACAAATGTCCACTAAACAGAACAAATTGGATGAAGAGATTAAATTCGTCAAACAACGTTATCAATCGACTTATCACACTAGTTGTTATATATGAAATATTCGACTGCAGAGTGCAACTGTTATGAAGTGTTTTAATAAAAAAATGGTATAGTAATTCATATCTTTATTACTTATCATTGAAAGATACAAAACTAGATTTTTTAGTCCTATATTCAGTTTTTGTTTACTTATTTTATAGTTTAGTTACGTTTGTGTCAATATCAGTCTACGTGACCTAGGAGTATTCTTTTTATATCAGAAGCTAAACATATTGATAACAACGTTATATGAGATGTTTAATCAAAATGTGGTAGTAAATGAACGCACTGCTAGTCAGAATCTAATAACAGAAAAAGGCAAAAAATACATATATCATTTTCATAAATAAGTTTTATCTATGGAAAAATTGTTTGTTTAAAGATACTGTTCCGGGTTGTTTTTTCAAAGTTATTATTGCAAACACGTAAGTTTAATTTAGGGAAAAATTGTGTTCGTTTAAAGTTATTTTTGTGAATCCTTTGTTTACAATTAATGTTGTAAATAAATAAGTTTTATTTAAAGAAAATATGTGTTTGTTTAAAATTACTGTTGCAACCGAGTAAGTTTTATTTGGGAAAAACTGTATTTGTGTATAGTTATGTTTGTGAACCCTTTGTTTACAGTTACCGTTGTAAGGAAGTAAATTTTATTTGAAAAAAGTTGTATTCGTTTCTAGTTATTTTTGTGAACCCTTTGTTTACAGTTAATGTAGTAAATGAGTAAGTTCTATTGAAGGAAAATGTGTATTTGTTTAAAGTTACCGTTGTAACCGAGTAAGTTTTATATGAAATAAGTTGTGTTTGTTTAAAGTTACTGTAACGAATCGGACATTTCTGGTGCAAAAATCTAGTAGCTAATAAAGTCGATGATCGTTCATAGAAATGATAAATTCTTCTCAAAAATAATTCGCGAATATTGCAGTGTCCGAATTTCACGTGCCGAAATTCTATTCGGTATTCCCGACCGCTGGATACGGAAATAATTGGTGTTTTCAAAATAACATAAAAAAGTTTCGTTCCCTAAAACTGTTACTTTTCCTCGGCCACTATTTTCCTCGCGTGCTGTTTGTAAAAACTGTTTCGCCGATGGATCGGGATTTAGAGGGTTTCACGCTTAACGCTAGTGTAGTATAATAAATCTGAAACGTAACAGCGTTCAAGAGCATGTGTAATGGATCGTGCTATAAAAGTTTCAACTGGGAAACAAGGAAGCTCACGGAACGAATATCATTTATGTTGTCAAATTGTGTTTTCCGGTGGAAATATTTCTTTCGCGGAAAAATGGCTGATATTAAAAATACCGTCTCGTCATTTGGCTTCCACAGTAACGTTTCGACGAGTTTGAATGTTAAGTAGGATTGTAGAGTTCATACTTGACCCAATATTATTGTGCATAGTGATCTGGATTCTACAATCATTGCTAAAATGTTTCTGACTAGCCTATCCGAATGTGTCCTTCGTAGGTACTACAGACTTTTCCCCTTTACTTTATTTTTCATAAAATAACCTGAAAAAGTTAGTTAATAAAATTAATTAGTAAAATTAATGAAGTTAATAAAAGTTATTTAATAACATCGGCGTTATATTGTAAGAAAAAACAGTTTAAATATACGAATTTTGTCTACAAAAAACAATACAAAAATAATTTGAAACAAATTTTCTTTTAACGATCGGCAATTTTTAAATAAATCAATTTACACTCTTTAGCCTATTGATGACGCCCTGAAGACATTTATGATTTCAATGATAACCGTACTATTTTGATTTACATTAAAGTGGATCAAATCGGTAGAAGGATTTGAATTAAATGAATTTATAGCAATTTTCAATTTCTTCGTGTCAGGTTTATTAATAGACTTTCAAAAAATAAGTAAAATAAGGAATTTTATGTTATAATTACTCGGATGATACATTTACACGATGTATAAATATTGTTACAATCTTAGTGTTCAAAGGCAAATGTGAATTGAATGATGTTGGTACAACTCCTAAAATGAACGTAACACATTTTACTTTAAAATAAGAATGTTCATACACAAAGTGTGGTTTGTTTCTTTATAAAAAACGGGTATCAACACTATCCTATTCAAATTTGATAATTTCTAGTCCTTTTCATCACAGAGTTTGTAGCTTTCGAATCGACGGGAAACTACTTACTATAGAACAGACTGTTGCAATTAAGTAACGGCGTGATTCCCTGAAATTTTGTTCAATTATTTGGTTCTTATCATACACAAATTACGTAAAGTACATGCAAAAAACATGATTAATCGCGTGATTTTATTGCTAGCTTGGTGCAGTGTGTTTGCTCGTTCCTATTGGTTCTCACCATACGTTTCCATTACAGCAAATTTATTATATAAGATTTCTGAATTAACATGCGATTATATAATAACAACACTGGTACCGAGGATGAATATTATTTCTTGCATCAAATTTTATCTTATGTTAAACCCTTTGCACAGCTGGTTTTTGTATGTCAATTAATTTTTCGATTATCACTTTTTACGAATTAAGAAAGATTGCAGAAATTCATAATATTTATCCGTTTTATAAACGATATTCATTTACCACATTTCTGTAATTAACACTAGAACTACCGAACAATGAATCCAACGATATACATTGCTTTTTAATCATAACGAGACTACACCTATTAAAACTTCATACAATTTTTATTGTAAGGTGTAGGTCATTAAAGAAGTAAGTCTGAAAATTTCTGATGATATCATTTTTATAACTTCAATAGTTGAAAAAGAAAAAATAAGGACCAGTCAAAATGACTGGTTTGGTAGTTCCTGTGTTAAAGAAGTACATTCGAAAATTTCTGATGAAAACATTTTTATAACTTCAAAAATTGAAAAAGAAAAAAATTGGTTAAAAACTTTGGCGAACGTTCCAAATAAATTGCGTTCATGAACCCTTTATTCTACAGATTCTAAAATATGTGATTCACGAGAATACTCTTTTAAGAACCTCCCTAGGGTAGCGTTTCCTTCCAGAGAAATTTCGCAGGAATAGATATGCCCCTGAAAGAAACATAAGGTTCGAACAGAAGTTTTCCAGGAACAAGAGGTAACTATTTGTTTCGATCTTTAATATCTTTCACAGTTCAAAGGTTGGTTTGTAGCACAAGAAACTGTTACAATTGAATTTTGTAAACCGACTCTACATTCTCTCCGGACGCGTTGTTTATCTTGTTCGTGGATATTACACCATTATTACCAAGTTTGTCTTCGTACAAAAGAATTACATGAATGTCAGAAAGTGTAAAGTTTCGTAAAAATTTACCCAACACGATGACATTTTGTACACCAAAAATATCTTCGTTATTCCAAACAATCCGCAAAAATGTTTGTTGTGAATGTTTTAAATAAAAAGCAATTCGTAATGTAATAACAACAGCTTTCTTTTTGACAAGTGAAAATACGATCACTTCTCGTTCGTATAAATTTTGAATAAAAAATTACTAAGACACATTTGCAACTTATCCGTTTCCGAGATAATTTGACTTTATCCATCCGCTTAGTTTCGTTATTTGGGCAGTTGCCCAGGCCTGTACTAAATCAGTCAATGTACTTTGGTGAGGAAAGTAATAGGATGAATAAAGTCAAATTACCCGAGGAACAATAAGTTTTAAGACAAATATACGTTACTGTCTCTTTACTCCAAGTATGTTATGCTATTCGAAAGCAAGCATAATTCATTACACGAAAAAAGAAAATGAAAGTGACCTCCATTTCTTTTTAAAATACTTTAAATCCTTTAACTTTTAGAACGTACAGTAAAGGGTGTCCTAAAATTAACGCATGGTTTGAATTAAATAGAAAACGCAGTTTTTAGTCTTTAGATTTTTATTTTTTCATTGAATCATAAAGTACATAGGATAGGGTTATTTATGGAATAACACATCGGGAAATGGCCTCCACGGTTTTGCTAGCACATACGCACTCTTTTGTCGAAATTTTTCATGACCTTTCTGCATAATTGTGGCTGAATTTCATTGATGCAGGGTTTAATTTCCTCTTATAATGCACGGTTGGTTGTGGGCTTGTTGACATAGACCTTTGACTTCAAATAACCCCATAAAAAGAAATCTAATGGTGTTAAATCACACGATCTAGGGAGCCAATTCTGATCACCGAAATGAGAGAGTACACGACCAGGAAATGTCTCATGCAGTAATTGAATTGTTTCACTGGCTGTATGGCATGTGGCACTGTCTTGTTGAAACCACATATTGGCCACATCAATAGCATCCAATTTCGGCAGAAAGAACTGTGTTATCATGTCGCGGTATTGAGTACCAGTAACAGTTACTGCGTGACCAGTCTCATTTTCAAAAAGGTATGGTCCAACGATGCCTCCAGCCCAAAATCCGCACCAAACAGTGATACGTTGTAGGTGCATTTGTTGTTCGACAATCACATATGGGTTGTCCGAACCCCAAACACGGCAATTTTGGTGATTAACAAAGACATCAAGGTGAAAATGTGCAGCATCGCTTAGGATGATTTTGCTCGAAACATCAGCATCCACTTGTTGATATTCAATAATACATTCCAAGAACTCTCTTCGCTGTTCATGGTCATTAGGCTTCAGTTGTTGTGTTAATTGAATTTTGTAAGCATAGAGACACGGATCTTTTGTGAGTATACGCTGTAGAGAGCTTCTTGAAATTTGCAATTCTTGTCCACGACGCCGAATTGATGTTTCTGGGTTTTCATCAACACTCTCACGTACTGCTTCGAAATTGTCATTCGAACGGCTTGTTTTTGGACGACCGGTGTGTTTAACGTCTCCAACTGATCCAGTCTCCCCGAATTTTTCAATTAATCTTTTCAGAGTTGACGAGGTTAAAACACTATTTTGACCATATTTTGTATAAAATTTTCGAACTGCGGCCGCCAAACTTTCATTATTTTTAAAATATTGTTCAATAATGAAAACACGTTGTTGCATCGTATAACACTCCATTTTTACTAACCCTACAATCTCAGCTGTCAAATTGTTCTTTTTTCCGGGTTGTTAACAATTTACTGCAAAAATGGCGGCAAATTCAATTCTTGCGTTAATTTTGGAACACCCTTTATAACAGTTTACGTGAAAAGCAGTAATAAAATGAAGGTTACAACGCAAACATTTGCACGTAATCAAAGCCCAATATTCCATGTTCATCAACATATGCACATCAAAATGCGATAACGAAGAGAGAAACGTTATCTATTGCAGCATTTCTCTGAAGCCAGATGCGTGATTGACAGTTATCAAGTTTGGCTGTTTATTATTTCTCTTTCTGTAACGGTGTGCCATATCTATCGTGTCACGTAGCGAACGCACAGTGCTATGAAAATTCTAACGACTCTTTCCGAGCGACATATGACCCACACGATAAGAATCATCGCAATTGTTGTGCACAAGCGCCATTGCCGAAGACATTAATATTCTCGTCAAGTAACCATTCGGAATGGTAACTGTTCACGTAGTACCCAACTCGTTCCGTTCTAATTAGGACGGGTAACAACTTTTTCGGAGTTTCGTGAATTTCACGACTGAGATGTATCGTTGGGAATTTGTCACAGGTTTGCTGTCTAACGGACATTGCCTTGAACGCGCGCATTCGTAATTGCTATGCGGTTTCGACTAAAACCTGGAGAAACAGTGAACAACGATTGATTCATTCAAGCGTTCACATTAGCTAGTTGCACATTCTTTGAAAACTTGTTATTTATTTTCACAAAGAATCAGATTGCATTCTAGCCTTCAAAACAATCTCCGTGGCTTTCTCTACGTGTACTTTAACTCACAGCTGATTAATCAATTGTTTATTGAAAGAAAGATGATGGTTTTAATGTTTTAGGCTTTTTATTAAAACCGTCCTTCTTTTAGAAGGCTGACTTGTTTTTAATATATTGCGTACGGCACTCTGCTGGCTCACAAGGGAACATATTCAGATGCGAAAATACGATTTTGATGAAATTTACGGGAGCTTAAAGTTTTATTGTTTCAACAAAAAACTTTTCTTAAAATTTTCTTGCGCGACTACATTTTCCATAGAAAAACACACAATTTAAAAAAAATTCAAATTTTTTTCGACCTCTGGTTTCCGAGATATCTAAAAAATATCCCATCTTTGAGGGCTGTTTTCACTCCTTCAAAGTTGCCGATAAAAAAAACACGTATCAAATATTTTTCAAAGAACTATAAGCTCACATAAGTTTCATCAAAATCGGATTTTCGCATTTGAATATGTTCCTGTGTCAACGCGCTTCCAGGACCCATTTTCGTACATTTTTGGGCGTTCCAAAAACACTTTATACGATGCATATATGCACTTTTTTAATTCGCATTTGATATTATATTCACATAAGGTATTCTTAAATATCACTATATATTTTTTATACATCTATTTATTATGT
>CM052091.1:3963505-3987332 GCA_028453745.1 Agapostemon virescens | reverse complement strand
GCGTCAATCGATTTCGATGAAATTTTCAGCATGTGTATAACTAACACAGGTATGCAGAACGTACATTTTAAATTTTCATTACGAATTGAAATAAAAATGTTTTAAAAATTGTCCTCTTTATTTTTCCATGTAAAGTCTATCAATCAGAATTATTTCGAAATTAAAATCAATGCTTCTAATTGCTGCATAAAAATCAAGTCGTTTGGATCAATTTTTAAAAAGTTGTTTAGATTTAACACTAGAACTACCAAACCAGTCATTTTGACTGGTCTCTAGTTTCTTCTTTCGCAATTATTGAAGTTGTAAAAATGTTTTCATCCGAAATTTTTGGATGTACTTCTTTAATAAGGTACATGTTACAATAAGAATTACACGTCATGTGACAACTTTGTATTTGCTAAATAAACAGCCTGCTTTAAGGTATGAATAAATAAATATAAATTGTAAGTTCAAATATTAAATACATTATATAATATCAATTTTGTTAAATATACTAAATAATTAAAAATAATTATAATTGATGTATATTTTAACATTAAACCTACCGAGCATTCAAATTGATTGTTATGCGTTGCCTAACAAAAATGCTAAGATTTAATTTATTTAGATTATTTGCGATTTTCATTACAAAGTATAACTGAACGAAGAAAATCTATTGAATCGATTTATATTAACACTAGAACTACCAAACCAGTTATTTTGACTGGTCCCCAGTTTTTTCTTTCGCAATTATTGAAGTTATAAAAATGTTTTCATGAGAAAATTTTGGATGTAATTCTTTAATAACGTACATGTAGCAATAAGAATTATATCGTTGGATTTATTGTTCGGTAATTCTAGGTTAAAATGTGTCCGGACATTTTTGCAAGCCACTGTGTATGAAATATCCGCAGTCTAGCAACAATGAACGTAGATACTATTGCGACGAAATATGGTGCTTACAATGATCTATTCATACACTAATTTCAAAGGTGACATTTGATAAACATTTTTCTTGCGGAACGATAGAAACACGTGCATCAGCCGTCCTATATGTATCCACTCGATTGCGAATACCTCTTTCGTTACATCACCGTGTACAGTCATAACTGAATACGAAAGAAGTTCAGCCGGCAGGGTTTGGCATTTGTCGTCAGCCAATGATCCGCAAATTACAAAGTGTAATCGCGGTCGTTTTGGTGGCTCGATGTTGTCAGGGGCTTCCAATTCCATTTGGAGTATTATAAATAACCCGTGACTGTCCATAGAAGAAAGCGTGGAAGGCAACGACGTCAATTATACAGGCAGATCGCGATGGGTTGCACAATTTTCTGGTGAATTTTCACGGGGTTCGAGTAGTTCAAGTGCATTTTAATTGCCGCGTCGAAAGCAAAATTTGCAAATGAATTCGCCGCAAGTTATTAAACAGCTTGCAGCTTCAGCGAAATACTAAGTCGTTAAGATTATTCGAAGTACTTTTTAAATTCTCCGAATTCTGAAAGATTCAGATATGATAAAACGACCAATGAAAGGGAATGTACAACGTACTCGTGAAATACGAGCGTTCAGTTGGAGCAAGCGAAATTCGCATAAACGCATATAAAAATTAAATTAAATTGGGGACAAATGTTTCTAAATTAGAATGCGGTAAATATAATAATTATTGATGATTATGAACATATTTCTATACTGTAAACATTTATGTGCCTATTATTCGCGCAAAAGGTATAAAATCATACAAATTATTAATTTTACAATCATTTTAAACAAACACAATTTCTTCTAAATAACATTTATCGAATAAAAAGAGCACCGTTGTAATTATTATGTTGTGTCAATGAATGAAGAAGTTTTTCGAATATATTTCAGCAAAAATTGAATTTTTTGGTTATTTATTTTCCCATTTATATAAAAACTATATAGAAAATAGAATTTAAAACCTTAGGTTTATACGTTTAGACAGTATACAGGATGTTCCGTATACCCTGAAGAATCGATTGGGAAGGCAATTCTTTGTGCAAAAGTGAATCGAAAAGAAAGAATAAAACTTTTTGCATTCGCCTCTTCGTTTTCAAGCAAATTTCAGTAGATTACCTGACGCGTCTGATCATGATCAACCAATTCTACTTTCTGCACATACTAACATTAAATCAAGCAACCTCGACAGACTTTTACACACGATTTTCTCGAAAACGAAGCTTTCGATTAAAAAATGTTATTCTTTCTGACAGACTTATTTTTGCGTGTAGAATTACTTCTCGAATGGTTGTCGAAAAAGATGTATCTGTAAAAAATGTAGACGTCACCAGAATAAATATTTTCGAATTTGTGTTAACTGTTTTGACAGTCAACAAACTTTAATGTACTTTTTATCAAATGTGCACTGCACATATCACTTTAATAAATGATACTGTGTAACTTCATTCTATTTTTTATTACATAAACATTGCATTGCACTGTTTTAATCCTTTGCACTCGAAACTGTTTTAACTAGAAACCCAAAGCAGATATTCCGAGGTAGGATATTTTCTTTCTACATGAGTTATTTCATCTTATGTGTCTGGGGTTTTTACTGTTACTCGTCCTTACTAACGTTAAATTTTTTGTCAACTTTTTGGATTTAATGATAGCGATGCTGAACTTGTTCTAAATAATAGTGTGGCAATTTTTCGTGGCGCCTCAGAGTCGCCACTCGAGCGCTGAGGGTTAATGTATTCTGTAGTAAAATGATACATATACTACGGTCAATTACAAGAAGTCACAATATTGCTGCTAATACGTATATGATTAATTGTTTTAATATATTGTATAGTAAAATATTACATATAGTGTGATCATTCACAAGAAGCTACAACATCGTTATTAATATGTAAATGACAAATATGTAGAATATGTAAAATATGTCAATACTTTTACGAAATTAAATTTGCTATTGAAGAATTATGCCGAAATGTATTAAGAAAAACTTCGATGGGATACCATAAGCTACATAAGTTTTACAACATTTTCAAAATTGTTCAATCATACTCAATGTTAATGTGCACATTTGAATATGGTTGCGAACATACAGAATAAGCCAGTAGAAACTTTTACTCAAAATAACTGGGTGTTTACTGGTTGAATAAATAAACTTTTCAATTAATTATATGACATACTAAGAAACGCATCGAATGTGTACAATTTTACTATTTTGTAGTTTTTTCAAAGTCAAACGCATCTTCCTACTTCTCTACATTACGTTATTGTGGATGAAAGACGAATCCAGCGACCAATAACGACCTTCAGTTGATCTACAACAATCTTTGCAATCTCAAGGTCACCTTTACGTTTCAGAAAAGAGTCAGGGAGGAAAATCAAATTCTAGATAGTTGTTCTTTATGACTCACCCCGTATGTGGTATAAAAACCAGTATTTCTTTTCGTTTGATGCACTGCTGTACCGCCATAATTGTCTCTTGTTATACACACGCCACGGCCAGTATTTTCTATTTTTAACTGACGTTAATGAACATTTTTATAAAAACTCGAGGATTATTGTTCCGAACATACAACACAGCTACATGTACACTGTTTTACCTGGACTATGCCACACAAACATAACCTTAAACTAGGATAACGCACGGTGTTAGTTCGTTTCGCCGTTGACACTTGTTTTATAAAACTTTTGTTGACATAAAAACCTGCTGCATACACCGTTGCACGCAGAGTGGACATTTGAGTTCAAGGACGAGGAAATAAAGATAATGGTAATGATGTTTGTTCAGCTGGTTGCTGACCGTGTACCGTCCAAAAGACGGAATTTTACCGGAATATCCACATTCTGCGCATTTTCTTGCGTGCTAATTGCGAGTTTACGTGTCTTGCACCGCAAGAGATCATTCTCTCTAAAAAGGTAGTGCGATCCTTTTCTCTAAATTGTTACAAATGATCTTCTATTCTGTACTGCCGCCAAGAAAATATAATGACTATACATGACAATGAAATATATCTTCACTTGCAATAACGTCACTTGCAATACTCTTCTAACATTCTTAAAACGACGATAACTTTTTTAGTGTTGGACTTGGATTGTGTTCGTTACAACGTTTATATGTGGATGTATATTGTACATAGAAAAATATTCATTTTGCAGATTTGTGTCAATTATAAAATGTATATACAGGATGAGGCAGTAACTATTGCCACCTAAAATAACTCCGAAAGTATGATAGTAGCAGAAAAGTTTTCCAAACAAAAGATGCATGGGACAACGAGGGCTGTAATATGGCGTTAATCTTGTTTTCTTAGATGGAGACGCTATAGAGGTGTGAAGGTCACCTTTGTTTTTTTAAATAGGATGCTATGTTTTGGCACCTGTTTTCTAATAGCGGTTGTTGAGACGAATCCAACGAGGTGTAACATTAACCCTCTATGGGCCGAATTTTTGTTTTTAATCCAAAGAATTGGGGGAACGAAAAATTAGAAATTATAAACCTATATATGCAAATGAAAAAAAAATTTTCCGTTTGAACAATTTTATTGCAATATATTCACTATGTGACTTTCAGGTAACAACGGCCTATAAAATTTGCACTTCTGTGCATAAAAGCTTAAGCGTGAAATTCCATAAAACAATTTGCACTTGACGTTAAACATTTTATTTTTGAAATCTCTTTGTTGGATCACATTTCAGTGCATACATATTGGTATAGTCAACTATATTGCTTATAATTTCCTTGTCAAATTGTTTTCAAAAATAGGTCACAGGAGAATAGGGTGCTTCGGGGACATTAGGGCAATCTCCTTTCCAAGGGCGATAACAACTATTGTTATTCGTCTGGGATAGTGGTTGTCAAACAATTCTTTGTGGTCCTGCATCTTCCTCATCTGACGAGGATTGAGTACTAAATCCTTCGTCACTGTCAATGACATTTATCCGTCGTCGAGGAAATACTATTACATCTTCATCGGACTCGGAATCTAATAAGGAATCATCGGATCTATTACCGCTAATGCGTCTAATTCTAATTCCTCTGTTATTTCTATGTGATTTTGTATTCATATTTTGGGTATATGATGTATAAATCTGAAAACAGGAGAAAACACAAACTTTATCCTAAATGTACCGAAATCTGCCATAATAGATCACTGTAACCTCAAAGTTACAAAACGGTATCATAAAAAAACAGTAACAAACTGAAAATTGAAATGCAAACAAATAGGTTGTTATTGAAATACGAACCCAGAGCTATTATGTGCACTATTTTTAGTTTGGTAATCACTGACAAAGGCACAAATAATATCAATTGGATCAAATGGTTTCGCTTACTTTTACTGCAGACAGTTTGTACAGCATTTATTTTGTTATTTCAGGTTGATGAGCCTAGAAACAGTCATAAATATTAATATTGGTTGTCTTGGGAACATTATAGAATTAAGATTTATGCGCCATCTCATGAAAAAGAGCTATAATTATTTGGTAAAATGTGACCTGAAAATTACACGGGTCCATAGAGGGTTAAGGTCTTTGAAAGTCAGCAAAGGCCATTTATGACAAAAAAGGTGGAATCTCGAAGCACAGTGACAAGAATATCAATTTCCGTTTCTTCATTAGTTATTGGTTTTTGCCGGTCCTTTTTCTGATAGGCCAAGGATCCAGTTGTTCTGAATTTATCATACAAATATGTAAATGTACGGCGTGTAAGGTGGGAACGTTGAGGATATCTTTCAGCGTATAAATCTCTAGGTCTCACTGAATTTTGTTGACATCCTCCGTAAATAAGAAGCGTATCAATTTTTTCAATTAGTTTCAATAATCGTTATCAGAAAACACGTACCAAAACATAGCATTCTATTTAGAAAAACAAAGGTGATCTTCACATCTTTGTAGCGACCCCATCTAGGAAAAAAATATTAACGCCATGTTACACCCTGTTGACCCATGCATCTTTTGTTTCGAAAACTTTTCTGCTACTATCATACTTTCGGAGTTATTGCAGGTGGCAATAATTAATGCCTCACGCTGTATATAAATGATTAAAGTTGGTGAGTGTTAGAGTTTTTTTTACAGTTTTAAGTCTCTAACTGTAATAAATGTAAGAATTCTTCCATCTGCCGATGCTTACTGGTTTTCCTCGCATCAGCGGATTTTGTTAAAATTTTCAAAAAGTGTATAAGCAATGCAGTCTATATCAAAATGACAATCTACAAAACATTCTTTTCATTTTTTCAATGTAGGTCTACATAAAACGTTTGTAAAAACATTTTTAAATAAAATTTTTGCATTTCCGTCAAATTGCAATTTCTTAAAATTTTCTGTTTCACGTCATGTAGTGAACTAATTGTTCTGAGTTTTCGAAAAAGTAGTTAGAAAGGTCCGAACATTATTACAAGTGATTCTATGTTATCTGTGCACTCGTTAGCCGCGAAAGGTGAGAATCGAAGTGAATTCACTTCCGTTTCTAATCTAATACATCAGTAAGTATAATCTGTTGTTTATGCTATACCTTGACCCGTTACTCTTCGTCTGCACATTCATGACGATGCGTTAAATTTTATAAACGCGATTTATAAATACTTGGGTTAAAGTATTTTTTAATCTTTATGGATGTACATACACAGTACTTTAAACTATCAATGTTATCGACATTTCTTCGATTTACACGCTGCATTGCTGCAAAGTTCCTTTGCCAGAATGAAACGCAATGGTTGCAACAACGTACTACACTTATCGTCGAGTCTGTTATGTCGCAATATACATGACTTTTAATGTATTACGACCTTCACACGCCGAATTAACCTTGTATGGATATTGAGAAATAATGGACTGTATATTGAAAGCATTAAAAAACTGTGTGTAACTATCTCCTGAACTATGGACGAAGTGGCCTTCAAAGTGCGTTTAGTGTAAATCAGTGAACTTTGCGAATCATGACGCGAATGCTACAATATGTATCGGTCTTGCGCTTGTATACAAAAGTGCGAAAGTAATCAAATTTGGTCTGAGTCAATTTTTGGTGAGATTCCCCACTTGTGCTCCAAATCTCCAAAGCATCGCTAAAACTTAGAAACTTAGAGATTGCTAGATTTAATTAAAAATTTGTAGTACAAAGTTTCAGGGTCGCTGTTTATAAATTACAAATGCAACTGAATACTTGAACACTAGAACTCTTTTATCTATCCATTCCTGTTTTACAATAAATGAAATTATAAAGGCACTGTGTAAAACAATTGGTAAACATTCATGTAAATTCTTATATGAACCGTTCACTGCACAAATCGATTAACTCCACTTTTTGAAAAATCTTAAATTTAAGTGTCAAAACACTCGGTATAGTCATAACGTTTTATATTTACAATAACTTTCCCTAATAATTAAGATTAACACCATTAAATGGCAGAAACATTTTGGCCACTGAGTAATAAATAATTTATTTCAGAGGCTATTTTGATTAACTCCCTACTCTAATGCAAATCGATGCAATAACGTAATTCAAATGCACTAGCAAGCGCCGAATCTTAACGGCGAATTTTTTAGTGCCGTTTTATCAGAATTAAAGTAAAATAAATTAGTCAGTCATAGTCTAATTGTCGCAGAATCAAGTATTTGTGAAGACAAATTAATTATTATTTAGAATAAAGTTTAATTTGTTATATTTTAACTTGTACCGTGTACTTTACCAGTCTTACACGGGCTACATATTTTTTCAGCCTTTTCAACGTCACTTTCAGATCGTATTTTGGTTGAATTATTATAAATAATTATTTCAATTTGTCAGTGGTTTTAAGAAAATAAAATTATACCGTTATAATCGAAATGAGTGAAACTAATAATAATGTGGAATTGCAAAATAGTGATCATCTGATGGTTCTTCAATACGATTTAACAACAAAAAGTCTGGCTCAAGAAAACAAATAATAATATATTATAACAGAACCATTAATATTCATTTTTATGAAAACTCTGCAATAAAAATATCTAATAATTAACTTTTTCTGTGATAAAAAACTTAAAAATTTAAACAGTGAATTTAAATTTATTACTTTTCTCACTTGCCAAATCAATTAGTGCCACTAGTCACGTTACAAAAATTGTAACATTACTGACGATGACTTTTTGACTATTCTTTATTATTAATTTTATATACTGTTAGTTGAAAGCTACATCTGTATTTATGCATTCTACAATATTTATATGAGTTTATATTATGTAAGAAATGTTAAAAATCAATGTACATTATTTCATCGTATTTCTCCACATTTTATTTTGTGGAGTTAATCGATTTATGTAATGAACGGTTCATATGCAGATTACATAAAAAGCTATCTCAAGTTTTAACAAAAACGTACTTCTAATTAGAAATTTAGTACCGATTTTCTCGTGTAACTGAAAGAGCACGAGGGCGACGCAAAAATGAGTAAGTATCCTTCAAGGAGCGAGCAATTAAATAGGACGATCGGACATTTCTTGCATATTTGCCTTTCATAAACCGTCACGAGATAAAAACTGAGCGCACTTAACACGAGTTTTACTCGTGTTTCGCTCGTGTTTCATCTTGTTGCTTGCAAGATTGAAATCCCCATTCTACTCTTATTTCCGGCACGTCGGTATGATTATGAAAATGAGCAACTGACACGACAGTCACGAATTAAACCGAACGGGGTGCATGGGATCCATTTTATTTTGCACACTGACGCTTTTATATAGTATGCAACATTTGTATAAATGCACTTAAAAATTAAGAATTTGGAGACAAAAGTTTTTTCATTAAAATCAGGTAAATATAATAACTAGACTGTTAGATTTCTGTAATTTGAAACACGAAGGTGAAACAGAAAAATGAAAAGAATTTTAATTAACATACTGTTTATCAGAGTGAAATAAATCCTTATTTGATTTCTATGTTCTTTACGTAATTCAAACAATTTCTATTTCCCATAAATATCCACAGTGTAATAGGAACTACCGAAGACGATGAGATTATTTACACTATTAACATTTGTATATATTTATGTGAACATATATACTCGGATTTATACAAATAAAACTATGTTCCGTGTGCTAAATTCAGTAAAACGTACACGAAAACAACATTATTTATATTTTAAATTATGCAAGGTGGTCGGTGACTAGCAGTTAAAAATGGAATTATTCAACTTACAAACATAAAAATGAAATATAGCATGATCTATTTTTCTTTTGAGGTTTCATTTTCGAAAAAAATCGACGTTGAAAGTGGAAGTTCGTGTGTATAGTATCTGCAAGTAGAACTGGTAGGTCATGGACAGACGCGTCAGACGATTCCTACTCAATAGCACTTATGAAATGAACGTTCTCCGAATTTTCAAATTTAATTTTCTCCAAGCCAGAGCATTATATAGAAACATTGAATTTGATATTTTCAACGTATTACTTATGGAGATTTACCTCCTTTTCAGTTGCATTAGGTCGTTTCAAATAAACTTAATTAATCTTACTCAAAAGATACTACTATAATCTATAGACTCATTATAGTGGATGTATCGCGTAGTGAATCGAAAAGAAAGATTACAATTTTTTCATTTGAAGCTTCGTTTTCGAGAAAATCGTGTTTGAAGGTTCGGTATATGGACCGTTTATTTTGAAAGTGCTGCAAGTTCATTTTCTTCTGTTTCGAGAAAATTAAATGTTAGCAGATCTGATAATTAAAAAATATAGGTTAATTTTGTGAAGTCTGGGAATGTTTGTACTAATTTATCACTATGTAATTTGATTATATAAATTTCTTTTAGGCGAATTTAACTAAACTAATATATATTTCCAGGCTGCAAATGGACTTACACCACGTTCATAATTAGTCAATTGTAAATATCATTTAATTTCAATTTTGAAATAACAAATGTCACTTAAAATATATTTCATATTAATGCAATTTTGTTTATAAATAATAGCAAGAAATAAAATAGAATTAGTATTTTTTATTTTGAACGTTAATTATATTTATATATTGTTAAACTTAACACAAGATATTAGTATTATTAATTATTTATGCTTGTTGAAGCTCGCGTAGCTGATTTTAACGTAGCTTCAAACGGTGCAAGTACACCTACAATTTTTACCTGCCAACACCCGCGGCCGGGCCTACGTCACCGCCGGCCGGGAAAACCCACGGTCCCACTACCTCCGACGCGCCAAACAAAGGGCAAAAATAGCGAACCACTATTGGCCGACACTTGGTCACCAAACTTGTATATAAGCAGCTCCTGTATCGACATACATCAGATCCGATCGGTCAGCTCACGCTGACGCTTGTACATACACGAATACGCAGAAATAAACTTCCACCCAAAAGTACAAGTTGGTCGGGTCTCATTTCAACAACATAAAGCTCCGTCCCATTAATTTGCGCTGGAGCTAGTACGTGCTCTTACAAAGCATTGTACTTGAGTGACCGACTCCCCGAACTGCGGGACGGACGCCTCAACAATGCTCTTTATGTGGCAGTGTTTTGAAATATTCATGATGCACAGGAGGTATATAAGGTAATAGCTGCTGCATATCCTTATATTTTACGTATGTAATAGGCGGTTGTAATGTCTTCCATTGATGTTTTATATAAAATAGTTGTTGCGGTCTGTGATGGATTTTTCAATCCGTCAGACTTTGGCTGTTTGCACGTGGTGTGCCGACTAAATTTTAATGATTAACTAAACTTCTCGAAGGACCACCTTCCCTGTTTAGGAAGGACTATATATAACAATGTTCACGAGGTTCGAAGTACTGAATGAGGCTATCGTGATGTACAAGTACGATGTATAACACGAAACGTGACAAGATCGCGTCTCTCTAAGTATCTATGTATCTAAATGTCTAAGTATTCAACTGTGTACGTACAATGTATCAAAATGTCTAAGTATTCAACTCCCGCGAGACAGCTACGAGTTCGCCCTGATAAAGGCTAGTCCCTACTCTTTCCGTTGATCATCCTTTCTCTCAGAAGAAGTCGATGGCGCCAACTGAAGTCTATGAATATTTTCTGGGCCTTACGATTCGCTGGGAGGGCTGTACAAGTGACAACAATCGAGGGTAGATAGTGGGGATACTGGAGACATTTTCAGGGTTGACCAAATTTGCCGAACCAGGAAGTGCACCCACATCTGCAAGTAATTTAGATCAGGTGGTGGAACCACCCGATCGTGTCAAAGGCGTAACTAAAATGGTCACTTGAACAGTGTTCGACCCTTTATTGTCTAAGGGTTCGTCGAGTCGAAGGAGGTGTAGCCCCTATGCCTTGGGTCGGTCGGCAATGATTGCCAGATGTGGCGGTGACAGGCCCACACCGTAGCCTTAATAATCTAAAATCAAAGAACCAAGGCCCAGGGTAACAATAGTGACTTCCTGTCATAAAAGTTTGCCCAGCGCTAACCGTCCAATAGTGTACGGTGCACTTTTGCAAAATCTCATGCAACGTATTTGCAACCAATTTACTTTTTCTCCATTAGTGTTTCTTCTTATCTGTTTTTTAATTGCGTTTTGTAGATTTTTTGTTGAAACGAAATTCTCTCGTTTCATTTCGTGTAAAATAAATTTATTATGTTGTCTACATTGGTTTATAACGTTATAATAATCTTGTGGTGTTTTCAGGAAATTCTTGTTTCGTAATGCCATTTTTTCTGTCTATGGAAATTGGACTTACACCACTTTCATAATCAATGGTTACGCCATTTCTTTTACTGGCCAATTTTAAATTGAACAAAGCATAGGCATTTTTTAAGATATTAAATACTAACTAGTTATAAACAAAAAGTTTACACTAAATTAAGCATAAATTACATCATATCTCATTTTTTTTTTAAAAAGGACTTGCAACACTTTCAAAATAAACGGTCCATATAACATGGCTTTTGTAAGAAAGTAGAATTGGTTGACCATGATCAGACGCGTCGGAGTCTATCTTCTCGTAGCGTACTCCCTGAATCTTCAAACACGATTTACTCGAAAACAAAGCCTCGTACGAAAAAATTTCATTTTAAACTTTTTCCATTTATTATTTTATGGAGAATATTTCCTTTTTCGATTGTATCACCACTTACCGTTGATCTTGCATGTATAGCTAGAAATCTTTGAGATTAGATGAACCCGATTCAAGGTTTTTGATCCTTTGCGCATGGATTAATCGAATTTGTGTAATCAATGATTGAATATGTGCATTAACGTCTTGGATTAACAGACAGAAGCTAGTCAGCTCTCTGGTAACTTGACTTTAGGTTTCCAATTTTCAGGTTGAACAAGAGTAAACTTTGTTTCATTTCAAAGTAAACAGACACAGAAGGAGGAAATTTACATTTTCTCTTTTGACCGTTTGCAGAGGCAAAGGTAGAGAAGAAAACTGTCATTTTATTTTTGCTTTGACGACATACAGCAAGCTTGAGACAGCCTGATATTAATCGTACAACCTTTGTTACTAGACTGTAGATCGTATACATTTATGACAAGAATACACAGGTACAATTATTAAATTACTAAAATTACTAAAAATTACTAAAAGTTACTAAACATTACTAAATTACTACTTACTAAAGGTTAATAGAATATCTCTATTACAAACGTAACTATTTCCATATTGTCGACATTATTAAAGAAGAAAAGCACTTCTTTCTTGGCTCCTGTTTCTCACAATTCATGTATAACAGTTTTGTTTTGTGTATAGATTCATGGTATATTTATTACTATTAATGTGCGGATAAATTTAAATAAAATTCAACTATTTAGAATTACAACCAAATTATTATTCACACACACTATTCATACACGTATTGAAACATTTAACAAAGAGTTTCCATATAATTCCTATATATTAAATTAATATAAAAGAATGAAAGTTTGCATAAATGATTGAAACATACAAGTTTCACCTTCACCTTCTCCTCATATAAACATGATTTTCTCGTTGAAAGTCACATGAAGATCAACATATCGCAAATCGTTGAATGTGTGTTTTCTTAATGAAAAATGAAATCCTTGCAATGAAAATATGTAGTTCCACATAAAAAAAATTTCAATAACTCGGAAATTTCGAAATAAATGACCTTTAAAAATTTTGTTTGACTATCATCGTATTTGCCACTTCGAATCGAATACTTTTTTCCTGTGGCCTTTTTTCTTATCCTATAAAATAAGCGACCAATTTAGGTAAAGTATCCTATATAATATAATTTACCCTAATTGACTTGTTTAATCTAATTCTGCTATCATCCTAATGCACATATTTTACTGATTGGTATATAAATATGATCCAAATTCCGTCACCTATGAAATCATTTTAGTCAAAAATATCTCGTGACCATGTTCACAAAAATGTCACATAAAGATGATTTGAAATCAGAAGGAGTCACGCAAAATTTTGAAGAATTTTTATAGATCTGAGTCCCACAACAAATGTATGCTTCGAAACGTGAAAACACATTTTAATACACGTCCGAAAACATACGAATTTATCTACTTGAAATGCAATAAAATAACGATCTTGTGCATAACTTTCTGCACTTATCTTGTTCTCGATGGAGAATTCGCTCGCACCTTTGCTTTACGGAAGCCGCACACGCGAACTAATAATAAGCCTATGCGTTCGACTTTGTTGAAAGCGGCGATGCCCGTGATTTGTAATCTGTTTCGACGCTCAAAGTTATTTCAGTCTTTCGATTATTTCCAACCGACATTCTCGGGATTCATGGAACGTGTCTCGCGCAGTTGTCGTTAATCATTGTTTGCATTCTAGTGAAATACTCCTTCGCACCGTTTTTCATTTCTAAGCCTGGAAGGTATCCAGGAGAACGCGGATGCTTCAAGTTAATTCGTATTTACTGTCACGAAGCACCGTGTATTTTTTATTATGCTACGCGTTCCGCGTTCGCTACGGACCCGATACCGTCGATTCTGGGATTCGTATTCAGTCGCACGATCCCATCTTAATTACTCCGTTTTATTTCGCTTCATTTTAGCCGATCGTTTTTTTTTCACAGTGATGCGAGTTTACGATATACATCGACTTTTCAAGAAAGTGGAATAAAAATCAGCGTGACTTAAAAATTTCATTTATCCGTTTATAATGAAATCGAATACTGTTGTATGACCGACTCATAGCCGACATAAACATCACGGTATGACTCACCCAATGTTCGATTCCGAGTAAGGGTCCGCTCACCCTCCCGTCTCGCACATCAAGAAATCTATAGTCTTTCGAAATATTTAATCTTTAGAAAACGTTAGTCTTTAGAATTCTTTAATCTTTAGAAAACGCGCAAACAATACACGCAGGTCGACACGAGAATCGGCTACGATATTGCCCCCGAAAGGGTCCCTTTTCCGATTTTAAGCCTACTTCGTAATAATTGGAAATAATGCTAATCAGCGAGTGCTGCATCAAAGGCATTCGATGGTTCGAGCACTGGCATTGGAAAAGGGGCAATAAAATCATTCCGGGTGTTTCTCGATCAGGTACCGTTCATCATTTGACCAGCCGAACGTGTCGACCATTCGAATCCTTTACAAAGGACACAATTACACCAAATGCCTGCATAAGTGACGGCCAAGGCAGTGAACGCCTTGAGTCGGACGTACCGGACGCTTCAGGCTTTTCATACGCGCATAGCAAATTGTAACCCTCTTGGGCCTTTGTCAACGGACTCAGGCGCAAGGGTGCAATAAACCACGAAACCAGGCCACGCGGGCCAAAAATTAATTAGCGAATTCTGTGAACTCGTCAATCCTTCGAATCACGGAAATTTCCAACGGGAACTTTCAAGGTCGACTGGAAATGGAGATTTCCTCCTCCACCGACAAGGGTGGTGCGAGAAGATCCACCACCTCCAGTCAACCAACGAATGGGGATGATTTTTCCCCCAAAAACGTACCTCGCAGGCCTCATGCGCCAAGTATAAAGGTGACGGTCCCAGAAATGCGCTGGACTCATTCGTTCCTTTGCATTACGAAATACGCACGTCTTGTCTTTTGCATCACGTCTTACTTTACGCATACGTTTTGTTATCACGTCTTATTATGCGCTTTACACATCGCGCATTTGTTACTAAGTCTCGTTTATACGCGCATATATACGTCTTACAAACGTATCAACTTGCTTAACAAACGCGCATTAATCGTTAGAATTGTACGCTACATAACGCATTGTTTTCTTGTTAACCCGCACCGAGTTCACTGCTCCGAGATTATCTAATCAGTCGCCCAAAGTTAATTCGGCCGGCGACAAAGGTTGTCGTAAATATTAGAATTAAAGCACATCTTTCTTTCTACCCAACAAACGCGTATTTATTTACAACACCGAGAATTACGACACCCAAACATAACTTCCAAATCTCAGACCTTCTTACTCACTCTGTACCTTCTTACACATTCTGTACCTTCTTACTCACCCTGTACGTTCTTACTCATCCTGTACCCTCTTACTCACCCTGTACCTGCTTACTCATCCTGTCCCCCACTACCTTAACCATCTACTGACCATTGCACCCCAGATCACTCTCCTTCATCCATATAAAAACCTCACACATTTTTGGAGAAGAAGTTCAGATTTCTGTAGTTCCTGCTAAGGAGCGGAGCTTGCCGTTATGTGTTAAATAAACCTCAAACCTCTTCAAAAAGTGTTGCTATTAATCCTACGACCCGGGATTCAACAATACACCTGTTAAGCTTCGCAGTCAAATTGTTGCGGTCTGTGTTAGAGTTTTCAATCCGTCAGACTTTGGTCATTTGCTCGTGGTGTACCGACTAAATGTAATGGTTTTACTACCTTCTCGAAGGACCACCTTCCCTTTGTCGGAAGGACTATACACTGAGGCTACCGGTATGTACAAAGTACGATGTATAACACGAAACGTGATAAGATACTAAGTCTATGTTTTTTGTCTTGAAACAGTCACTGAGAGCAGCGAGTTGGCCCTGATAAAGGCTCGTCCCTACTCTTTCCGTTGATCATCCCTTCTCTCAGAAGGAGCAGGTGGATCAACGAAAATCTATGAATATGAACTGGGCCCTATGATGCGCTAGGAGGCTGTACAAGTAACGTCGATCGGGGACAGATAGTAGAGATACTTGGGGCACTTCCAGGGTAACCAAATTTGTCGACCCAGGAAGTGCACCCACATCTGCCAACAATTTACTCTAAGTGGTGGAAATATCCGGTCGCCTCGAAAAACGTAGTCCAAAAGGTTATTTGTATAGCCTTCGACGTTTTATGACCTAAGGGTTGCTTTGAATCGCAGAATTCAAGGTTGGGTCGGCCGGCAATGATTGCCAGATGTGGCGCTGACAGGCCCACACTGTAGCGTTAAGAATTTAAAGTCGAAGAGCCAAGGCCTAGGGTAACAATAGCGACATCCTGTCATAAAACGTCGCCCAGCGGTGGTCCTTACGCAGATGTATTGGAAGTACAAATAATTCTCCACCGTATTTCATCTTAAATTTGGCATTTATTGCAAAAGAACGGTACTTTATGCTTTATTCGAAGTATTGTCCATCGCTGACTTCTACTTTTTCCCATCTTTCTGGCAGCATCCGGATACCGCGTTGGAAGCACGCTTCATTTTTTACGCTATCCATAAATCAACCTAATTTTTGGTATCTTCATATGATGAGAAGTACTACTCGGATAGGCCATGCATCCTCGATCGAAACAAGTAGTAATAAGAAGGAGCAATGTCTGATGAATACGGCGGGTGGGGCAAAACTTCCCAATTAAGTATTTCCAAGTAGGTTTTGATCGATGCCTCACAAGCAGCATTTCACATGTGGAAACATTCAATGTATCTCGGCGTCAGTTCATATGGAATCCAATTTTCTTGCTTTTGATTCATTCCCAATGATTTTAACAGATGTGATATTGCTTGTTGAGTCACCGATAATGCAAGTGCAAGTTCTTTTTCCGTTTGGCACGAATCAACATTCAAGAGTGCAGTGTACAGTGTGCATGCAGAGTACAGTGCTTATAATGCTTCCACTACGTTCTTTGTCTTCGACCTCAAATTCACTGTTCTTAAACTTTTAAAACCATTCGCGACAACTTCTCTCGCTTAATGCAGGCTTGCCATATGCTTCTACAAGCAATTGATGTGCTTCAACTGCAGAATTATTCAAATTAACGAAGTATTAGGGTGTCCCATAAGTTTCTTCCCTTTCTTTTTATGCGAAATGAATAAACGATATTTGTTGTTTACGGTGGATTTATTATGTTATATATGAACCGTTCTGTTCTATAACCTTCTTCCATCTCTCAGGAAGCTTCATTATGCCCTCTTTCCAAAATTGTTGAAGCTTATTTGCAAAATATTCATCTAGGTGCGTTTTTATTTCGCTTATGGATTTGAAAGGTTTAGCACGGAGAGAATTTTTTAAGGAGAGGAACAAGTAATAATCGGATGGAGCAAGATCTGGGGAGTACGGAAGATGAGGTAGAACGTCCCAATCAAACTGTAATAATTTTTGCCTTACGGCCAACGCAACATGCGGTCTTGCGTTGTCGTGATGGAAAACGACACCTCGTCGGTTCGCCAATTCTGGCCGTTCTTCTGCTATGGCGGCTTTTAATTGATCCAGTTGATTGCAATATTTGTCAGCATTGATCGTATCACCTTGAGGAAGGAGCTCGTAGTACACTATACCTTTCCAGTCTCACCAAATGCACAAAAGAACCTTCTTCGGATGAAGTCCAGGCTTCGCAACAGTTGAAGGTCTATTTTCCTTAGGCCAAGTGCGTTTTCGATGCACATTTTGATATAAAATCCAAGTCTCGTCTCCAGTGACAAGCCTCTTTAAGAAAGGATCCCTTTTATGTCGCTGGAGAAGCAAATCGCACGTAGAGACGCGGTTCATAAGGCCGGTCTCCGTCAATAGGTGTGGAACCCAAACTTCATACCGATTCGCATATCTCATCTTGATTAAATGCTTATGTACCGTTGTCTTGGGAATATTAGTGGCATCCACTATCTCACGCACACTATATCGCGGATTTTCAGTGAGCACAGTCTTGATAATGTCCGTATCCGTCGTTGAAGGGCGGCCGCTGTGGTCTTCATCTTTCAACTCGAAATTGCCAGCTCTAAATTTTTTAAACCAATTGCGGACGGTCCTAATAGTCGTGGTACCACTCCCGTAAACGGTGCAAATCTCGTCTGCAGTGTCCTTTGCACTATTGCCTTTTTTAAAGCAATGAAGCATAACATGCCGCAAATGCTTCTTTTGGCTCTCCATATTGAACGGTGCAGAAAATTTTTTAAAAGAGACTTTGTCACCAACGAAACGTACTTTGAAAGAGCTCTGGGACGACTCAAACCGATGCCATAAACGGCTAAGAGATAAGCCTGCATGTTTATATAAAAACAGCCACTTAGAGTCACTCGTAGCGTGGCGCGGAAGAAACTTATGGGACAACCTAATAAATTAGAACTTTCCGCAAATGACGTTTATTTGGCTCAAAACTCGATATTTTCGCATGATATAAATATACGATGCCGACACCATCGCTTATATTTCAAGCTTATATTGTTGACAGATGTGCAACCTTACTATATGACGTCTTACATCTAACACTAGCCGCCATAACTTACCGGTTGCGCTATCTGATTTGAAACGGCGCAGACTTATGTGTACTTCCAATAACTATTCATAGAAAATCTCAAATTGGATTAATTCGATCGAATTTACTGTCCAACCTGTTCGACAGGCAAATTTCAACTACTCTCGATTGTCTGTCGGCACAACAGATCATTGACAATCTCTGTCTTCCATTAGTTTCTTAAGGGTTGTTCACCATGAAGTAACTGTTCATTATGGCGACTCCATACGGACAGTCCCCGTAACAATATTACGTTTATTCGGCTCAAAACTCGATATTTTCGCATGATAAAAATATACGATGCTGATACAGAATCGCTAATATTTCGAGGCGATGTTATTGACAAATGTGCAACCTTACGATATGACGTTTTACATCTGACATTTGCCGCTATAATTTACTGGTTGCGCTATCTGATTTCAAACGGCGGAGGCTTATTTGTACTCTCAATACTTTACAAGTAATGACTTAACGTCGCCATCGACCATGACGCGGTTTTCCAATGAAAATCCCATCAGGTCTGTCGCAGGCGTTGAGAACAGTTGTGATATCGGTTTCAGTTCTTGAAACAGTTATGGAGAACCGTAAACATCTCATAATCGTTACAAGGTACGCCATTCTCTGGCTTATATCGATTTCGGTTATGGTTCTACAGAATCGACGTTGTAAATACATTTTATTTCCTTTAGGGATTAGAAGTATGGATTCTATATTGAAGTTTAAAATATGTTCGGTTCGATCGCATCTTTCAAATAGTTTATGTTATTTATACATATATTGTTTAAACGAAGAGCCGTAAACTCGAATCATATCAGAAAGCGAAAACCGAAAAATAATAGTTGTAGAACCGAAACTGATATAAGTCAGAATCAGTGTACCATGTAACGATTTTTAAACTTTTTCAGTTCTCCTTAACTGTTTCAGACAGAATCGTTATAGAACAGTTTGATACGCTTATTTCCGGAACCTTTTCAATAATAGAGAATTATATGTCGCGATTATTGTCGCATAGCGAGATGGTTTTAGCTGAACGTGGCCGTTCAAGGGGGACGGCGTGTCGCGTGGCGGAATCCTTGTAGAAATAATGCACTCCGAAGAATTGTTACCGGCTGTAAATTTAGTTTATTGTTATATTGCTCAAAAAGATCCAGATGTTCGGCAAGCCGTCTCAGCGGAAGGCTCGGGTTATGGTCACCAGGCGCCGAGTCTCGGGCCCTGATTTTAATTAGCGACGCTACCTGCAAGAGTGCTTCGGCAGGGCGCCTCGGACGAGCGTTCCGAAAGCGGAATTTTCCGTTTTCCTCAAACACCCTTGCTCCCACTCCACTTGTCCGTTTTACCCCTACTCAGTCGCACTTTGTAACATTTTGTAAACCATAGCAAATAAATAGCAAGACGGAGCGGCGGAGTTTGTGATTCTGCAACTATTAGGTAAATCGGAAAGTTCCGTCCGTTTTTTTACAAAAAGTATAGCTTTATTCATGAAAGAAAATGAAAAAGTACGTTAATCAAAATATTGTCCATCGTTAGCGATGACTTTTTCCCATCTTTCGGGCAGCAAGCGAATTCCGCGTCGAAAGAATGATTCATCTTTGGAGGTTATCCAGGCGGAGATCCATTTTTCGAGATCTTCGTACGAATTAAATTGTTCTTCAGCAAGTGCGTGTGCCATCGACCGAAACAAGTGGTAGTCAGATGGGGCACAGTCTGGTGAATGAGCCGCATGTGGTAGCACTTCCCAGCGAAGTGCTTCTATCGTTTCCTTGACAATTTTTGAGACGTGAGGCCGATCATTGTCATGCAGCAAAATCACCTTACGCTGTCTCATTTCATATTGTGGTCGTTTTTCGTGCAATGCTCGACTCAAACGGATAATTTGTTGTCGGTAGAGATCTCCTGTGACTATTTGACCAGTTTTTAGCAGTTCATAGTATACCACACCTTTCTGATCCCACCAAATGCAGAGTAAAGCCTTTTTTCCGTGGATATTCCGCTTTGGCGTCGATGTTGAGGGTTGGCCAGGATCACAAATGGTTTTTCGACGTTTAGGATTGTCAAAATAAATCCATTTTTCATCCACAGTGATGAGACGATGGAGAAACCCCTTTCTTTGTTGCCTAGCAAGAAAAATTTCGCAGATGGTTTTCCGCCTTTCAACGTCTCTTGGCTTGAGTTCATATGGGACCCACTTTCCTTCCTTGTAGACCTTCCCTAAGGCTTTTAAACGGTCGGAAATGACAGATTGAGCACAATTTAACGCTTCTGCAATTTGGTTTTGCGTTTGACATGGATCTTCATCCACCAACGTCTGCAATTGTTCGTCTTCGAATACTCGTGGCCGTCCAGAACGCTCTTTGTCCTCCAAAGAAAAATCACCATTTTTAAAACGTCGAAACCACTCTCTACATGTTTTATCGGAAACAGCATTATCGCCATAAACGTCTACAATCATTCGATGAGCTTCAGCTGCCGTTTTCTTCCAATTGAAACAAAAGACTAACACTTCGCGCAAATGACGCTTATTCGGCTCAAATTCCGACATCTTCAATGTAGAAAAAAACGAAGTTATTGATGCAAGCGTAAATTGTTGTGCACTGAGTTTTATTAACAGATTTTCAAACTAAAAAGTTAGCCTTATTTTAGAGGTTGTAGTTACCCACAGTTCGAGCTACGGCTACTCGACGCTAGATGGACAGAACTTTCCGATTGACCTAATATCTTTGGAGAGGCTCCTACGGGAGACCTTAGTAATTCGTATTGTGATTCTACAAGTAAATTTAGAGAGGCTCCTACGGGAGACCTTAGCATTGGTCGTAGTGATTCGTGATTCATATTAAAAGTATTGGAAAGGATCCTGTGGGACTCCTAGTATTAGTGGTCACTCTTGTATAGTTTAGTTAGGATTTATACCTCGAATAAAATAAGGTTTAGTGTAACACCCAAATCCGGCTAATAATTTTGATAGTAATACAGTCCACGTATTTATTTAATTTTTAATTATTTATTTAAAGCGTATTTCTATACTCTTGGTTTGATGAAAGTTGGTGAAAGGAACGTGTTGCACAATTAACATCGCTTTATTATCTCATTTACTTAACATCTCATTTATCCCTACCAAAGGAAAAGTTATTTCTCGAACTTTGGTGGACACACATCGAGACGAATTCGACGGATCCTGGGACCAGGATACTCATAACAGTCAGTACTTTCAACTTGTATATTTCTTAGATCAAACAGAACTTTCAACTTGTACATATCTCAGAACAGTCAGAACTTTCAACTTATACATATATCAAAACAGTCAGAACTTTCAACTTGCACATATCTTAGAACAGTCAGAAATTTCAACTTGTACATATCGTAGAACAGTCAGAATCTTGAACGTGTACGTACCTCAGAACTCTTTGAACTTCGTATTAGTACTCATTACAGAACAATTTAGAATTTTGAACGTGTACGCACCTTTGTACATTTAGAACTTTGAACGTGCACGCACCTCTGAACATGTAGAACTTTAGAACTTTTGAAACTTTAAACCCTTACTAACAATAGATCGTATATTGTTTCATCAAACGCTCGAAACACCTACAACGAGTCAGACTCCTGATCAAGATTTCGAACAGAATTTTTTAAACATGTGTTTCCATAATTTTCTTTAATCTCTGATCGCATACAATCGGTGCAGAATAGCTACGCACGCGGTAACTACCAATTTTACTTTTCTTTTCGTCGTTTCGTGGAGGATAAAGAAAATCTAGTCATTGTTATCGAAAATAAATCGTAGGACATGGGGTTAAGCAAGGGAAGGTGATTCTTCGAGAAGGTAATCAAAGTCAATACAACAAAGTCGACGAAAGCTTGATATTAATAAATCATATTAGACGATAGTTTTTAAATTCTATAATATTCTTTTCACTTTTTACCCAGTGTTTGCATTTATCATGCGAGACGGACGTATTCGTGAATCACGTCGATTCCTTCCTCGTTTCGCGCGCCGTGTAGTTCGCGCCTTAACAGGCTGTAATTTTCTCTTAATTACACGAATTACAATATCACCCGGTCTCCTCGGACTCACTTTTTTCCGTGTGATCGGACGTGATTTATTGCGTCGCTTCTCACCGAGGAATAACGGTCTCGCGTACCGTGTACTCGGCTCCCCGGTCTCTTGTGTATCGTTCTGTCGCTTACGCTTGCATTTTGAACGTCTCGCACTCGTGTTTATCGTGAATTATTCAGAATTGAATTTACCATTTGCCTCTCTACTTTTTTTCAATATGATTCCTCGTGAAATCGTAGTTTACGGTTGGAAGTTGAGTATTCTCTTTCGAAACGGGAAACAGACAAATCGTACTCCACTCAATGACCATTGAAGCTAGACATTGTACAAATTTTGACCGTACAAATTTTACCTGGGAAAACCCGCGCAGACACTATCTTTAACGCTCTAGACAATAAATAAAACGAAGCACCACCATTGGTCAATACTTAGTCACCCAAAATAGTATACAGGCTGTCATCATCAAACGTTTGCACCTCAAATATCTTTGTTGTTTCTAAAGATACGTAAAATATGGTAAGGACAAAGTTGAATGGTACAATGGGGCTGACACGATGCTATAAAAATTTTGATATAGAAAAGATATCAAGGTCACCTTGACTTTTTTAAAATGGAACCACCCTTTTTTTTTTAAACACCTACAATGATAATTCCTTTCATTAGGAATTCAGTGATTATATTATTCCAAGGTCATTCAAGGTCAAGGACAGAAAAAACGTATAAAATTAAAATATGGAAGCAAAATACCTGTATTTTTCAAATGTTCGAAATGATGGCCGTCTACGTCGATACATTGTTGTAAACGAGCTCTGAAGGAACCTTGAACTCTGATAAGTACATCCGAGGTGGTATTTGTTTGTTTGAATGATTTTGAAGCAATACTCATTGACAAAAGTTAATTCTATTTTGAAAATCATTCCCGTGTAATTCTTGATGGAGCAATATGTGGAACGGATGAAATTTATGTCGGGGCAGAATTCGTATTACGCTACTTTGACGTGTGCCTGCTTCCTGGGAAATTTTTTTCGTACTCACGTGAGGATTGACAGCTATAGCTGCTAAAATATTAATTTCATTGTCTTCATTGATCGTGGGATTCTTCCGTTTGTACTGTCTTGCATGTACACTTCCAGTACTTCGAAACAACCTGTACGTATTAATGAAAGTCTGTCTAGAAGGAGTGTTTCGCTCGGGGTACCTTTCTTCAT